>JAUCMU010000043.1:3838404-3859193 GCA_032275025.1 Enteromius treurensis
ATGAAAATGAAGATTAGGCGATATGGTAAATATATATTCGTATTGTATAAGAGTTAATGACGTTGATTCAGCACTACGGAAACAGGTTATTTATTTATTTTTTAGAACAATTATTAATTTACAAACAACTTGGCAATGTCATATTAACATCACGTTACAATCTTCAAAACGGGTGCAAAAAAATACAAAGAAAACAGATTTATTTACATCATCATTTTAAGGGCTTTTGTATACAAAACAAACTCATTTTGAAACACATAAAAGGCTGGTTTTATTTTCTGCATTTATGTATATAAAATTTTCCCATCATAAGGATGCTAGTAACCAAGACGGAAACCTATAAGTGTCCGACCTGATGGCCGTCTCTTTACTCCTCTCCCGACTGCAAGGGGCTGCTCTTTTTTTATTTTTTTGCACTTTATTATAGATTATTTAGATACTAAGGTGTCCTATTGTTTGTTGTTGTTTTCCTGATTAAATTTTATTAGACTGTATTGAAAATAGGTATTTTAATCTAGGTTATTTTATTATTAACAAACAAGATTATGCTAAATTACAAATAAATTAAATTTGAACTGATACGTGGTTGTGACTCATTAAAAATACCTAAATTTGTTTCCAGGAATTAATTTTATACAAGCAAAAAGCAGCATAAACATCAGAACTTGAGGATTCACGTCACATCACGTGCAGAGCTTGTGCGAACAGAGAAAAACATAAGCTCTAAAAGAAAAAAAGGCCCATATGACAAATATATATTTTTGTAAATAAATCATAAATTAACAAAGCGAAAGAAAAAAAAATGCTACAAGTAGCAGCCTATATAATTTCAGTTAATTCTTGTGATGCGCTCTTGAAAACAGCGTCCAATTATTTAAAAAATCAGAGTATTTTTAAAATTGTATTGTACAAAAATAAAATAAATATTTAAAATAATTTCGAATAAGGTCTTATTTTTGAACGAGTATAGTAAGCTGTTTCCACTTTTATAAGGGGCAAAAAATCAAGTGATCCTGTCAGCGCTGCGCGCAGTAACGCACTAACTCGACAGCTATATCCTGAACAAAATTAGGCCTAATAAATGTAAATTTCAAAGCATTTTTAAATGAGTTATTTTTTTATTTTTAGGTAAAAAGGCATGGGCAATGATCTTTCAAGCTTCACATCATTTTATATGTATTTGTAGTACTTTGCCTTTATAAACTTTAATATCATTTGACACTGTAGGGACCATGTCGATTGGGAACACAGCTCATGCACCGAGCTCTCTTCTTATGAGCTGATTATCAGAATCAGGTGTGTTAACAAAGAAAGAGATGCTAAATATGCAGAGCAGGGGGGCGCGAGGACTAGGGTTGAGAACCACTGGGTAAGGGCAATAGCACATATAGAGTTTATACAGTATAAAAACCATTATACCTATGGAGAGTCCCCATAAACCACAAATACCAACGTGTGTGTGTGTGTGTGTGTGTGCGTATGTTCCTTTGCATTCATTCTACCTGCCTGCTCTTTCACACTTGGGAGGTTAAATGAGTCTTCTATCCAGCACCATTTACTGCATGAGTGATTGTAAATCACTTTTTCCGAGTTAAAAGGATAACATGACTTCAGAGGGATGCAAATGGCCCTCCAAACCACAGACTGTTTTTGTTTGTTTGTTTTTGTAATCAAACATATATTGAAATGGGATGAAGGAATAACAAACAATTATTGTTCTAATGCAGCTTATTGTATATTTTACAATCTTTAGGAATTAATCAATTAATTTGACTTTTATTATGTGTGCAGTAGATTTGTTTACTCTTTATGGTGCCATCCATTTTTAAAGGCTGTCCTGAGGAGCAAAGGCTGGTGCAGATTTAAAGCAGACAATTACGAAAGATAAATTTGTACAATATTCAGAGATAAAGAGATGTGCTGTGATAAAGACTTCTGTAATTATGTACTGTTATGTTTTGAAACTATATATAGATTTGTGGAATTCATACGAAATGCTCAAAATCAGTTTCATTATTTATTTATTGTTAAAGCACTCCTCTGATGCAAAATCAACTTTTATACTGTATGTTGTTTAAACATAAATGTATGTTGTCAGTGTGTGTACACATACAACATAAAAAACCACCCAGTGATTTTTATTTAATTCCTAAAAATATGATCCCCTTTTTCAAATCAAGTCCCTCATTTAAGCCACTGAAGATGTTTGTTTGTGAAGAGAATGTGCCTTCCATTTTACCTGAATGTTTGTGCAAGTGTCCAAATTTCCTTTACGACCAAATACTTTAGCACCACTAATGTTTTATCAAACATTAAAGTAATTTCTAATGGCTTATTTGTGAAAAGGGTGGGAATATATTCTCAGAGATTCAAGGAGCAAAAATGTTCATAGCTGAAAAAAGATGCATATGTTTTGGAAAAGCACAGAAGGTGTGAATGAGGTGTTTGGGGGAACGGTTAAGCTGCAGCGTTTGTGTCTATTATTAGCAATCGCCCTGTACAGTGTCCATATACATACAGTTTTATATGTGAGGATGATGTCAAGTAACAGAAAACAGAATGCTATGTCCATCTACCCCATTTATAGTGCATAAAGCAAAACATTCAAAAGAAGGACCAGCTCCTGAAGCAGCAGAACCAGCGTCGACAGCCGATCCTAAACTGACAGTGCCAGCAATGGAAAAGACTGCATCTGCCACAATTACAACACCAGAGTCAGCTACAACACCTCCAGAAAAAGCCAGCCCTGTACCTGAAGCAGCCCAAGAACCAACCAAAGCAGAGGCTTCTCCTCCAGATCAAGCTTTTAAATATGATCCTGCTGCTGCAGTAAGTTATGTTGTCATGTCATGTTTTGTTATGTGACCTGATGGGCGTAAGTGACATTTTAAGTTAAATGGTTATTTTATGGTATTTATTTATATTTTTTTACTCAGGTGTCCGGTGACCTGGATTAATGTGCCCATAATAATTATTGATAATTGATGTCTATATTTAAATGTGTATGTATAGTAAAAAAAGAAAATTCATTGACAAGCACTGGGTAATCAAGTTCAAATGAGGCACAATGATAAAACTTTTTAAAAATTAAAAGTTAACATTGAGATGTACTGACACAGAAATTTATAGAAAAAACCCCACAAATCACTAAAACTAAAATAAATATTACATTATAATATACAACGAGATTAATACAAGATTAATACGCTTTTAAAAAGGCAGCATGCATAAATAATTGTTCAAGTTAATGCAAGATGAACTTTTAAAAGGTGGAATCTCTTAAATATGCAGTAATGCTCTATAAATGTTCAATATCAGGCAATACAGAGAGAGAAAAAATAATTAAATAATCAAAATGGTTCAGAAACAGTATAAATCACCAATGCCAAAGGTAACTATTTCATTTCAAATATTTTTATTGATGGATCGTTTCTGTTAAAAACATTTTTTGCATAATTTGCAAAGTGGTTGTAATTTTTCGGACACGTATTGTACAACACTGCTTCATGCTTGGATTCAAGTAGATGTTCTTTTCATGGATCTACACACACCTGCTGCTCAGCAATGAGGTCTTTCCACTCACCACTGTATTCATACACACTTCCTAAGTTAGACTCCTCAGGGAGATAGATATGGATGATATGATCTCATAAGCAGACTGTGTGCTTTCAGAGGAGATTATTTGTGGTGCCAGGAAAAATGATGGCAGAACAACTGCCAGACTGTTGTTAAACACATGACGCTAACATCTGTGCAGTAGTACATGGTAGAATTTTGGTAGAGGATCAAAAATGCATTTTTTATATTTTCCTGATGACTGCAAATTTCAAGCCATAAATGTCTACAAAAACAACAACTCTTGTTCTGGGTTTCAGGGTAATCTCAGTGCTGAAAAGGTTGAAGGTAAGGAACAGCCTAAACGTCTTCTGATTAACTTAATTGAAAATGAACTCACTTAATGTCTTTTCATGTTATACAGAGTTCAAAGAAGCTTTCCTGTTGTTTGCCAGGACTCCCTCGGGAGAGATGAAGATTTCACAAGCTCAGTGTGGAGATGTGATGAGAGCTTTGGGTCAGAACCCAACCAATGCTGAAGTTTTGAATGTTCTTGGGAAACCAAAGCCTGAAGGTAGTCTCACAGTTAGGGGAAAAAAGCTGACTTTTAGTAGAGACTCAAAGACCTGAAATGGTTCTTTCTCAAGTCGCACTGGATCCTTCAGGAGCAAATCAAGAGAAAGACGCTGAGATGTTGAGTGGCATGAACTTCAGTAGCAATTAAGTTCTCTGTGACATTTGCAAGCCATTCTCTGAATATTGAGAACCATTTCATTCAAATCATAATGGCTCAATAAGTAAAACTGCAATTCTAACCACAGGAATTAGGACACCTCAACACAAAACAACATAAAAAATGCTCATGGTGACAAAACACACTAATAAACATAACTTTACTTTTTGCTTTTGTGTACTTTCGAAGCTTAAATGGATAGTTTGCATTAATTGTCATTTTATGACAAACTCTTTATTTTTTCAGCGGAACCCCCAAAATGTTTTTTTTTTCCTTCATACAATAACAGTCAATAAAGGTTATTTGGATTTTTCTGTCTTGGCTGAACTATCTCTTTTAAGAACGTTTTTTTTTTTTTTTTTTAAATGATGGTGTTGTGGTGTCATTTACTAAATTGATCTATTTAAATTGTGTCATTCAGAGATGGAATCCAAAATGATCAACTTTGAGACTTTCCTGCCGATGTTTCAACAAGTTTCAACGTTTACTGGAAGGGGCACATTTGAGGATTTTGTGGAAGGCCTACGGGTCTTTGACAAAGAAGGTGATGGAACAGTCATGGGGGCTGAACTCCGCCATGTGCTCGCTACTTTGGGTATGGCATTTGGGAGAGAATATATATATATATATCACCATTGATTGTGGTTAAATGTTGAAAGAAATTAAGCCTAAAATGTTTTCTTCTTTTTTTCCCATTTTGCTCATTGGGATCCTGGCTCAATTTCAGGTGAGAGATTGACTGAAGGTGAAGTGGATCAGTTGCTGGCAGGGCAAGAAGACACAAATGGTTGCATTAACTATGAAGGTAAGAGCAGTTGCTCAAGACTTCCCTGTACTGACAAAATGACGGTTCTCATTGAAATTAATCTTCACATTGTTTTCCCAAGCTTTTATAAAACATATCATGACTGACTAAGAGAAGGTAAGTTCCTCTAAACACTTTTCTAGTAGTTTGCTAGTACATTTTAAACTTTAATTTACAATACCAATGCCTTTTCTGTTGGCCTAGGTACAGAAGCAGCCTCACTTGCACATCAGCGGTGGTTAGCTGAAGGTCATGTGTGAGAATTGTCAGCAGTGACTGATGATGTCATCAATGAATCATAAATAATGTGATGTTTTTGGTTTTTTTTGTAAAGAATTGTACAACTGATTAAAATCAGTTTGTTCTTCAACCACTACTGTGAGTCTGTTTTATATCAAGAAGTTTATTCCAACTCTGTATAAGTCACAATGAAGTAGTGTGTTGACAAATTTGTTCTGCATGTCCCAAGAGAGGATCAATGCAGCTGTCAGCAGATAAAACTTTGCCTTTGGTTTAGCTAATGCTCCTGGTTTGCTCTAATCCCCAAATGTCAGGAACATTTACCAGGCACGTATGATAAACCCAGACTCTTAGTCACTAGACCTCTCTCTGAGGACTTTACTAAGAAATACCTTGTGCTGTAGCCAAGTGTTATACTCACTAAAAGGATGCGGCATTAAGCAGAGCTTTTTACTGTACGGAACTTCACCCTGAACCAGTGGGTTGCAGTCAAGTAATTATTGGAAAGATATGGATCAAGTATTAAGTTATTTGTGAGTGAGTTGTGGGGAAAATAGCAAAAATTGTGTTGTGGGGACGCAACATGAAAAAAGAGATTGAAAGCAAGTGACCTTTTTGGGAGTTTAAATGGTATAAGCAAAAGGAAAATCCAGCACGCAAATATAGGGACATTTCTTCAGGAGCTGACACGCACAAAATAACTTTAAAAAAAAAGAAATTTATTAGCCACTTTCTTAAACCCTCAAAAAAGAAAATTACAATAAAAAAACAGTATACTACTGTACCTTTACCTCTTCACGATTAGACTATTGCAATGTTCTGTATACTTGTTTGAAAAAATCTTCTTTGGAGCACCTACAAGTTGAACAGAAAGCAGCTGCAAGGCTTTTGACTGGTACCAGTAAGAGGAACCTTCATTAGCCTCCTGTTGAGTTCAGAGTGCAGTTAAAAATTTTAGTTATCAGTTATAAAGCCTTGCATGGTCAGGCACAATTCTATATTCAGGATCTTTTACATGCACATTTGCCAGGTCTTCTGACCTGGACCTTTGAAATATCCAAAGAACACGTCTTAAGACAAAAGGTGATCATGCTTTTTTCTGTGGCACTGAGGCTTTAGAACTCTCTTCCATTTACACTGAGAACTATGGGCTCTGTCGGTTATTTTAAAAGACTCTCTGAGTCATTTTGTGACTCCTTGTCTGTAACAGGTGCTATATAAATACATTTTACTTATTTACTAGTTTAGTTTCCTAACCAAAAACAAAGTCCAAAAAGAGGTCACAATAAACAATAAAGTGGCAGTTAATGTGTACTTTCTCAAGTCTTCACTATTTACAATTTTATACAAATTATCTACAAAGTGAAACAAGCACATTTAAAGGGGCAATCCAGAACAGTGTCGGTTATCAGTCAAGACAAGCACATCCTGCTAAACTTCTACCAACGTATATATTGAAAGGATTCTTACAAACTGTATCACAGTATAGTATGGTAACTGCACTTCCAGCAGGTGTTGAAAAGTACAGGTGTTGACTCAATTCTGATTTCAGACACTCAACGCTACATCCTAGCCAGATGTGAAGAAAAACAAAAAGCTTTGTAAAAATCATATCTTGTATGCAATGGTTCTTATTACTCCTGATATTTTGCACATTCCTTTGCACATTTCTACCTCCTAATTTGCTCTAAGTCACAGAAAAATACATTATTGATATAACTCACTCTGTTTAATGCACCTTCTGTGTATGTTCATTTGCATCTTATGTTATATTTACAGCAATTACAGAGCTGCATTGAGCAATTTGCATTGTCTGTTTTCTCTACCTCATTGCTTGCATTCTTTATTTTGTTTTATATTGTTTTGCTACATATTAATGTAGCCCAGTTTGTGCTGATTGCCTTGTAATCAGCCATTATGTCATAATTTTCAACAGTCTTCAGTGTCACATGATCCTTTAGAAAATTATTGTAACAATCCAAAGAATGATTCATTATTCTTCAAATAAAAAAATAAAGAGTTCAATTTGAATAAATGTGTTTCTTTTGAAGTTTTTATTAATCAAAGAATCCTGAATAAGTTATCACATGTTCCAAAGAAACATTAAGCAGTACAACTTTTTTTTTGCACTAATAATGAATCCGTAAGCTATATAATAATGACTTCTGAAGGGTCAAGGGTCTCTGAAGGCTGGAATAAGCTAATGGTCGATGAAAATTTAACTTTGTGTTACAGGAATAAAAAAAAAAAAAACTTGTCCAGATCTATCGCTGGAATGTGTTATGACGAGCGCTCCTGTCCACTGTTTTAAGTTGATGCTCGTGCACAATGCGCGTCTTCACAGAGGATCGAGCGCTTTTAGTTAAAACATTTTTATATACATTCATTAAATTAGTATGTAGGCTACATTGATTTTATTTTAGGATTTGAAAAGGCATCAGCTTTTCTGCCGCTGGTCGTTGCTTTTAAAAAACAAAAACGTAACTTTATAGGTTATTTAACAAACAAAAATATTCCAGACGTTTTTCTAAATTTACTTAAAAGAAAAATTGAACAAAAAATAATCATTTTGCCATTACACACAAAACGAAACTATTTTAATCGATGAAACAGCTAGACTGTTCAGAGCGCCAATATTTCCATTAGCCTAATGTGTAACATGTCTGAATATTTTGATTACAATCGGCCTCCTATGTTAATACAATTATGAGCATAAATGCATTATTATAATCAAAGTATCGCGTTTACATGAGGTAAAGTTTAATCGCAATACTGCCAAGATCTCATAATAATCGCATTAAGAGGGTCTATGCAAACGCACTCACTGCCATCGCCATAGACTAAGGGTTGTATACATTTGCAAATACTTTTATATGTTCTAAGTCACATAATTGGAATAACAATATTGTGTCAATTAACCCATTTTATCAATTCTAAATTAATGGCAATGTTCTTAAGTGTTGGTGCGATACTTTGTAGTGTACAATTTAAAACAATTACCTCTAGGAGTCACCAATGGACATAAAGCAAATACGCACAAGAAATAGACATACGCCAGACATAGAGTTGACGTGAACCAACGCACATTCTCACGTTCATTTCATTGTTAGTAAATCCAAACGTGAGCGTGAAATCTGCAGTACGCACAGTTTTTCTGCGTACGCAGTGTTGATACATGAGGCCCCAGATATAGGGGTAGTTATAAACTCCTAGAGTTTAATTCTCGTCATTATACATTACCATCACTCTGTTATTCTATTTGATAACGTTCAGTGCTTTGCTACAATCTGTATTGTTAAAAGCGCTATATAAATAAAAGTGACTTGACTAGTTACAACAAGTAACATGTATTTATTTACATACATAGACTCCTCTTACTTGCACAAAAATAGATTCAGTATTCCTCATAATCAAAACAGACAGTGGAAAACAAAAACAAACCAAAAAAATAATAATAACCTCAGAATATTACAAAAACACGCAATTAAATAAGTGCACTCCAATGTTTCCCTAACACTTCATACTGCACTGTTTCTAAGGATGCAGTTTAAGATTCAACTATGAGACTGACCCCTTTAGGGTTAGGATTATTTTTTTCTCCATTACAATTACTAACAATCGTACAGCACACTCTCCTTAAAAACACACAATTTTAGACATCATTCATCCAGCAGATTACTAAGGCGTCACCAAAAAGATTATTATACATACCAGCTGTTGTACTGGTGCTGTCTTGATTTCTGGTATCACATTTCTTACGGATACCAGACAGAACATAAGCATGAACAAGCAGGTAGAAATAGCACAAGTACTGCATTTCCGCTGACACATTAGAATACTTAGATAATTATCAAATTAGATAAATGTAAAATTTAGCAGCAATCCAGCTGCCACTGGGCAAAGTTGATGCATAACTTCCACATAATGTCAGAAATGTCCACGTCTTTATCAAAAGTAACATATTTAATAAAAAAAGTCACTTGCCTCAATGAAGTTTGTCTTACAAAATCTCACGTGAAGTCATGGTGTGACTGCAGAATTTGAAAACTTCATAGACTTTCTTAGATAGCGTGGGCAATTCATATGGTTTAAACTGCATTTCTACTCTAAATTCCTTGTCATCCTATTAAAAAGTGGTTAGGGAACGTTAGTTGTAAGGTTATGTGGGTAACTTCCAACTTAAACATCCACTTCCAAATTTCAAATGTCATATTTTCTTAATTATTTGCACAATAACCTATAGGTCCAGAACTAGAGCTGGTTAAATAAATGCTTAATTTATAAAGACAGAAACCTTGTTCTCTGTATAACAACTCTGTAGGGAAGCTGACACTATCATATTCCCCCAAGGATCAGATTTCTGCGTATAGCCACATTGAGCCGCCAGGTGAGGTGTGAGAAGAACTGTTTGTGTGTCATCTGAAACGTCCGAATTGATTCCTGGGTGCATTAAACTCACTGGCACACGAACAAAGAGATAATTAACTTACTGACTGCATAAAGGTCTAAAGAACTTCCTGCACTCAAAGAACCAGGGAGGATAAACTGTACCCTATTTCCAAGACATTCAGCTTGGATTCCATCTGCAATCAAGAAATGTGTCCATTAAGTAATGAATTACATGACTTGACACAAAATAGTAAATGCACAGCATGGCTTACCTGCAGAGGTCTTTGCATAAATGCTTATTATAGTGACAATAAGCAATAATGTCCTACAATTATCATAAATAGGCTAAATCAACACATTTCGTGATGAAATTAAACACACACTTCCATATCCTAAACATACCCTGTTCCGAAGTATCCCATTACCTGAAATCTTTGATAACCTTCGTCTTCTACACACACGCACAACCTCAACGACGGGCGACTGATGACACGATGTGTCTAGCGCGCGTTTCGCCTGATTGCACAGTATTGCGCGCAGGTGAGGAACTCAAACAGTTTGACGGGACTCTCCGCCCAGCTAGTTGTGGACCTGGATTTAAAGATTAACGGGACACCGCCGGCTCTTTGTGCCTATAGCGATCATGTATTATTGATAAAGTGACTGTTTGTGTAGAGTTTTGCGCCAGTACGGAAAGGCGCGAAGTAGTTGAAGCCGCGTGGGTACGTGATCTTCGGTTGATTTTATATTCGCGGTAAGATTTCTCTTCTTTTATTAATTTATTAATTTATTATTTTCTGATGTTTAACTGTACTTATTACTCTAGATGTCACATTGACTATACTTCAGTATATGATTTATTCTATAATTGCAGGTACATTTGGTGTCTCTGTCTGTCACCGTCAAATGTTTTACCTATAGGTAGACTTACAACGTTGACAGTTGTGTAAGAATTGACTTTTATTTTTTTATTTCTTGCAGGCATAAATGATAAGGAAACGTGACACTAATGAAAACACGATTAAAAGAACATTAAATAGTGCAATATGAGATCAGTAATACATTTTGTTTTTCTTTTGATATTGTTGTAAAGGAGTTGACGTTGTAAAAATAACTTTTGGTGTAAGAAGTTTTTAGATTAAAACATTTTCTCAGATAGAGCACATATACTTTTCAGAGCTTCTTTTTTCTTTTTTATTGCAAATGTAAACGATATCTTCACAACAAACAAATGGAAGATTGGATGAAAATATTAGTACACAGGCAATATAGGAAGTAAAAGTGCAGAGGCAGTAAATCAAATCTATGAAACCTTCAGCAGATCATTAAACATTTTCACCAATTTGACACATTTTTTGTGTATTTAGTAAGTAATTAAAGTGGCAGAGAAAGTGCTGTAAATTTGGATGAATATAAAATTTTCCCAATAACATAAATACATTTTCTATATGTTCTGTTATGTTTACAATGAGGAAAAATAACCAAATATATCACACATAGTTTAATCAATGTCTATATTCGAATTTGACAAAAAAAGGAAAAAAATAATAATAATTTAAATACACTAGACCAAAATTCCTGAACAAGGGGGCATTTGAAAAACTCAATACTTGGATCACAAAAATCACAATTTAAATGAGGATTTCCAAAATTTTGATTTTATCACATATTATGCTACATGTTTAAATGTATTTTGTTACATTTATTAGGAACGCAGAATTTATAAGGCAAGAGACACACTTTTTTTTCCCAATTAATATTATCTATTAAAGCATTCCAAAAAAAAAATTTGGAGTAATTCTTTTCCTTGATTGAAACACATTTCTTATAATTTTGTTACTACACTTTGGGTCATATACACTTGTCATCAACAAAAACTTTTGCTTTTTTTTTTTTACAACCCCTTCAAATGATAAATGACGTTTCATTAAATGAACAAGACAAATTGGTATAGCTTTAACAATGGTTAGAAATTCCTTATGAACAACAGGAAAAATGTATTTAAACATGAAGTCATAATAAGAATAAACATTCCCTTGTTGATCAAAAATAAGGCAAAGATAAATAATATTAATTTCTTGCCTAAAAGAGATTTTCTTGGAAATATGGATGCAGAGATATTTCACATTATCTTTTATAGTTATATTATTTACAGAAGTTTTAAGGTTATCAAATAAACAAACAAAAAAAATCACATTTAGGAATATTTAATTTTTAAACCAGAAGCCTCAGAGAAAGTGTTAATATATCAAGGACTTTTGCAATCTGATTTGTGTTTTCTAAAAACAGGGTTGTATCATCCGCAAGTTTTGAAATCCTAATCCAATGGTATCGAACAAAATTATTGCATTAGAATGTATACAGTACAAATTGTATAATCTATGAGATCCAAATTCAACCTGACATTACAACTTATATGTCGTTTAGACATAAACCCAGTTTGAGTTTCATTAATTATATCAGATAAACCTGTTTTTAATCTTTTTGCAAGAACTAATGATTTTATAATCTAAATTTAGTAAAGTGATTGACCTCCAATTGTTAAGGGAGAGAAGGTCTTTGCCATGTTTTGGTATCAATGTAATAAGGCCTTGTTTCATAAAAGTACATAATTCCTCATTAATTATACATTCATTGTACATTGTAAGTAATGGTCTCTTAATAATTTCCCAAAAGCATGTATAAAACTCAATAGTTAGGCCATCTATCGCCTATCTATTTACCCTTCTTCATAGACTGCATTGCTTTGATAAGTTTGTCTAAAGAAAGGTCATTTTCATAAGTCACTTTAAAGTTACATCACTGGAATAAATGGTTTATTGGTATGGCATGTTTTCATTATAATTTGAGCAATACAATTTGTTAAAAAAAAAGTATGCATATTTATTAATTTGACAGGGGTTTTTGTTTGTTATTATCAATTTTTAATGCTGCTAGACAATTTCTTTTTATATTTTTCTTTTCCAGAGCGATAAAAATAACTGTTTTTTCTCCCATTTCTAACCAATTAGCCCTAGATTTTATAAATGCGCCCTTAGCTAAATCTAAATTAGATAAATAGGGTTCCTCCATCTCAGTAGTACACATCTGAAGTGGTTTGAAATCTATGTTGTCTGGGAGGATCTGTTTAGAGCCTGTTTATAACAGTGACAGTATAGTTTAAGTTAAGGAAGCCATCAGTCTGAATACTGTTGTTTAATTAAAATAATTCTGATATATCATAATCTATAAAAGTTTATTTCATTTAAATTCATCAATCAAAATAATCAATCAGAAATTGACCTTTACACAAACCTTTTCATGGCAACTTTTTATTAATGTGAAAATGTGTATTTTATTTGTATGGTTTTTTATCTCAATGCAATTCATAACTACTTAACTTTTTTGGCAAATTGGTGGCTAATTTGTATTTCATTCGTATGTATTTGTATGGCATGCTTTGCTTTACTGGTCCTGTGATGTGACGTAAATTTTAAAGTACCATGCATTTAAATGTATTTATTTAATTAAATTGATTTAGTGATATCCTGTGTTGTTGATGTAGCTAACATTCAAATTTCTGTTGTTTTAGTAGAAAAGGCAAGTTTATCTCTAGCAAGACCTCCAGATTCGATGTATCAGTACCAACATGATGTATGGGCAAGTTCTCCACCATCAAGGCTTGGAGGAAGATCTTGTTAATCTCAACGTTGGAGGTACCCAGCACAAGGTGGAGCGCTGCCTTCTCCTCCGGTTCCCCAACACTCGTGTGGGTCAGCTAATCCAGTGCTGCAGCGATGCCGCAATCCTGGAACTCTGTGATGACTACAGCCCTGCTGAGCAGGAATACTACTTTGACAGGAGCCCGCAAGTCTTCCACTGCGTTCTGAACTTCTACCGTACAGGACACTTTCATGCTCTGGAGGAGCTTTGTGTGTTTTGCTTCAGTCAGGAGATTGAATACTGGGGCATTGGCGAGCTGGATCTGGAAGCCTGCTGCCTCGATTGGTTCCTTGAGCGCAAAGATGAGCGGGAGCATAATGCTTCTGGGCAGTCTAGTAATGCAGCGTCATCTGGAGAGATCTCGGTTGTGGGCAGTGACCTGTGGAGGTTTGAGGGCATGTGGTGTTCAAATGTGCGCAAGTTCATGTGGCAAACTCTTGAAGATCCCAATCACTCCAACTGTTCCAAAAGCGTAGCTGTGGTTTCCGTCCTGGTCATTTTGACCTCAATTGTGGCCATGTGTATCCACAGTATACCGGAATTCAGGTATGCAACTGACAGTGAACATTCTGTCCTGGACTCTCTGGAGATCATCTGTATCATTTTCTTCTCAGTGGAATTTGTCCTGCGAGTCATAGCAGCTCCTCAGCCGTGGAGGTTTTTGGGAAACCCTCTGAACATGATTGACATAGCTTCTATCTTGCCTTTCTATGTGACGCTGGCCTTTGAAAGTTTGAATGAAGAGGATGGGGAGGAAAACCAACATCTGGTAAACATGGGGAAGGTGGTTCAGGTTCTGCGGTTAATGAGGGCCTTCAGGGTACTAAAGCTTGCTCGACATTCAGAAGGAGTGAGAGCTTTTGGAGAAACTCTAAAGAACTGCCAAAGCGAGGTGGGTCTGCTCATTCTATTCATTACTGTTGGAATATCGTTCTTCTCGACTTTTATCTACTACACTGAAAAGGAAGATGCTTCATCCAAACTCTCTTCTATTCCTGTTTGTTGGTGGTGGGCCATTATTTCAATGACTACGGTGGGCTATGGGGATGTATATCCACAGACAGCGGCTGGGAGAATTGTAGCTACACTTTGCATTCTCTGCGGGTTGCTTGTAGTTTCTTTACCCATAACCATCATCATGAACAACTTTTCTAAGTACTTTGAAAAGAATTCACCCAAGAGGCGCCTTTCAGAAGATAAAACATAGGAAAATGTCAACGGTTTAAAATGTTGGCTTGCTTATGCAAACTTCAGTAACATCTTTGTGGTAGTTTCAAAGCAAATATTTTTTGGAAATTTTTACTTTAATAAAAAACATATTGGTATCAAATACTTCATTTTAGAACATCCACCAACCCCTCAAAGTCAAGTCAAATGAAGAACAAATAAAAAAGAGCAGCACAAAATTCGTTCTTTTCTTCAAAAAAGTTTAATAGTCGTTCTATGTACAACAAATTATCATACTTAATATTCAGTTATTCAAAGAGGCAGATTGATGAAATCTGAACTTAGGCAGAATACCGAAGCAAAACTAAAGCAGAGAAGGACCAAACCCTTCATAAAAATCCTCATCTGCAAAAAAACCAACATTTCATATTTAGATATGTGAATATGACTCAATAAATTAGAAATAAAAAAGCAAATTAATCTTACAAATACCAAACTATTTGTAAAATGCCAAAACAACTAACAGCAATGAAACATCAAATCATACATTCAGTTTTTTTTCTTTTAAGATCCTGCATGCTGTCATAGCTCTATAAAATAATCTTGACAAAGTTCAAATAAACATGGGTTAGAGCAAAATAATAATAATTTAAATTAAGCATATATTCATTTATCAATATATGTATTTTTTTTCTAAATAAATAATGTATATTTGGCATTAGACTCATCCTTATTATTAATATATTTAATGATTCAAAACAAGTTTGAAGCCAAACCATTCTCAAAAACTCACTGTTAATAGCCCATATATGAGAGGTCTCACTTATTCAAACCACATTACATCAGATGTGCTGAAAAACGAAACAAAAACTAAAAAATCCCTCCCCTTGACAAATTAGTCATGAGAAACTAAGACCAAAAATATTTTTATACTGGGGTTATGGTAAACCTTTGAGACTAAAAAACTGCCTTGAATTCCACCTCACGCTCTGAAAAGTCAACAGAGCACCACAGACAGACCTCAACATCCTAAAGAATCATTATTTCCACATACTCCACCAATGAAAGGATGTAAAATTGTGTCTGTGCCATGATCAATGAAACCCTTCAGGTTATTGCTGAACAGGCAGCGAAACATCTGTACTTAACTTCTACAGCTGAAACATTTATTCAACTGCCTATAATACTGTGGTTTCTTTGCAGAGAAGCCTTAAATAGGCGGACAACTAACAAATGAAAGGGAGCGTGGGGTAGAGAACAACTGATAAAGGGTATAATATTTAATTTTGTAATTAGAATTCTATATACCTTCAAAATATAATCATGCCATTTGAAGGGCAGACAGTGAGGCCTATACACTACTGAACATATTGTTTCTGTATGAGTGTGTATATGCATGTTGATTGTCCTGGTAAAACCAATCCATGCCTATATGAATCCAACATACCTCTATGACAAAAGCACCAGTTTTAACCTCTCAAATGTCTCAGTGTGTTTTTAAACAGTTGTTTACATTGTTTCACATTTTTAGTAAAAGAAATAACAGCATTGTTCATAGAACAATAGCCGTCTTTGCATTATGGAGGAGCTGACCCTCAAAGAGGAGAATCGGAAACTAACACAACCTATTAAAGGGCTTCCCTGCAGTACGTCAGTAAACTGAAAGTGGCAGCGCAGTTTGTTTTTGTTTTTTTCGTTTTTTTTTTTTGTAATGTTTGCGATGTTTGCAATGCGGCTTTACTGTATATCTGTGCACACACTGGCCACAACTTTATACAATGTTTTTTATAGGCAAGAAATATATTCAGGGGAAGTAGTGAATAAATGAACTGCCACCATGTTTAAAAAAGCAGCATTGCTGGTCACCAGCACGTTAAGGACATTTTTATGTGAAAAGTCTCCTTTTTAACTAGCTTAACCAGCAGAATTGCTGTATAGATGCAAGTAACTACAGAAACTGAAAAAAAATAAAATAAATATCTGAGGATAGTTGAGCCAAATTGTAAAAAGTCCAGATTTCAGCTGTAAATCGGTTTTGATTGTTCATGCATTTTGCCTTAATAGGCCAACCTACATCAACCAGCTTTACTAGACAAATCGGACTAGAATTAGTTGTTTTGCTGGTGAACAGCAAAGCTATGCTGGTCCACCAGCTAGACCAGCATCATACCAGCTCTAAATCATCTTTTCAACAGGGTTGCAAGGCATATTTTGTTATTCCTCAATAAAATCTATTCACAAAAATGGGCAAAACATATAGTTTCTGTGAATAAACATCTCTTCTGAAACTCAGAAAGTCAGACTAGAGTAGCTGCATAGTAGAAAGGCATGACAAATCGCTCTGTTTGCCTTGAACTGATTGCAGAGAGACTCAGTGCTAGTAGAGAGACTTTACTAGCGCTAGTTTAGTGTCCTGCCATAAATACCACACACTAAGAGGTAATGACACCATGTGCCTGCCATGTATTTATACACTATTGCACATTCTGGCAAGTCTGGTAGAGTGTGTAAGCACACTAAGTGGACACTGGCATTTAGTCTGATACTGTGTATTGATTTGTAGAGATGAATAATGTGAAGCCCTCATGTGTCCGTCATAACAGAGGACAGATATAGATCAAAACTGAAGTTACCTGCATTTAACACTTTCCTCAGTCTTAAGGTGCGGTCACGCTTATTACATTTCATGGTGCAATGAATATGGGCAACGGGATATAATGTCACATAGCTATAAATAAATAATCACAAATGAGTTTGTAATCAATCCAGGCTTATTGGAAAACTGTTCCTAAAAATGCCTATTAAGCGGCACTAAAAAGGTTAGTTCTGTCACAGTAAGACTTTACTACACTAAATGCAACCAATAGCGTTAACAAAAGCAAACATTAAATAAATAAAAAAAACAATGAAGCATCAATTTTTGTTCAGTTGTCTTTTACAGGACTCATTCTTAAACTTCTTAAAGTTAAACTTCAAATTATATGCTATACCGGGTGCACTACTGAGCAAATTTACTGTCTAAGAAAAGCCATACATAAGGAGCTGGTCATGTAAAACTGCAATATCGAAACCTCGACAGAAATCTTTTATCTGGGCCCTTGGAATAATCCTAACCTTATCCTCCCCATTACTGCACCCCAACATTTTTAGAGTTCTGCAAAAATGTAATTAGGCACGTTTTTCCAATAAGCATAAGTTGATTGAAATATTGAATGATATATTCGATCTACTCCACCTTCATATCACAGCAAACTAGCTTTGAGGTCTATATTCGAAGACTTCACACTATATGAATTTACAGATCCAAGTTTACCAACTTTACAAATGTATAGTTGTTAAAGTTTAATGTGACCGCACCTTTAGACTTCCACGTATATTAATACCCCTAATAGCTTTCAATATTTACTGTATACCGAACACATCACTATCACACAGTCCTGATGAAGTACAGAACCCAAATTTGCACACATAATCCAAGATTAATCATTATCAAAATATCAAAGATCCCACCAATCATGCATCTGTTTTAGCATTTTTGAGCCCCTACATGATCGGAAATGCATGACAAGAAATAATACTGCAGGGTTTCGCCAGTCTTTGACCATAAGCGACATTTCCTCTGCATAAGACCTATCTCATGCAAATCATTTTAAGTCTCCAACACTGATTATAAGGCACCTATGGATGTTTCCACCTTTTATAATCACCAATATCTAGATCTCTACTTTGAAAAAAAAAGACAGACACATGTGTCAGGTGATGGCACTCTACAACTATTTACATTTACACAAGCAGCGATACATCTAGCCACAACTTGTCAGCACTGCCTGAACACATTATTTTATGACTGAAAGTCTTTTTAAAACAGGGCTGGAAGATTCTCCGAAAAAGGACCTAGTTGTAAAGTACTCTTAAACTGGACTAAAATATGCAAATCTTTGAGAAAGACACCTGTCCTGGGGCTATAATATAAAATGTGCAAGATGATAACTGTACCTCAGTGTACATATTTAGCAGCAGTTGGTAGCATGTCAATATCTTCCCACTGACTTACAGTTGCCGTTAAAAAGGAAACACAACAGCCGTAAAGAACAAACTCAAGCAAATAAACTAAAATCTGTATTCACTGTTTATATAACTTCCTCTTCAAACTATTTGGACTAATTGTAAAGCATTGATCATTTCTTTGTGTATGTAGTGCTTTCAAAACACTGAGACAAGAACTGAGACAGCAATACTGAGCCACTACAGTATGTACTGTAAAAGCACAGCATTACACACTCAACATATCTCACTTCTTCAAGGGATAGTTCACCCTAAAATGGAATCATTTACGCATGCAGGCTGCTTTTGTCCTTGCAGTGAGGTATGGTGACCCAGCCTTTAGTCCTACCATCTGATTTTTGTATTTATTTATTTTAAATCTTGCCAGTAATTGGCACCATTTTTTCCCCACTGTGTAAAAATTATTTGCCTATATATTTACTAAAGAGCTTATTTTGTGCTCAGCATGGGAATTAGCCAATGGAGATCAAAAAAAGGAGATGATAGTAAATAATTTTAGGTTGAACTATACCACTAATCATTACCAAATTGACTTTTTGCCTTTATGAGACGGAAATATATACTAACATACTTCTAAAACGAGCTTTGACATTTATTGACAATTCCTTTTCTTCTTCTGATTCTTCTTCATTTTTAATATTTTTTTCCTTTTTTATTTAATTTTTTTTTTTTTTTTTTTTGCAAGAGCAGGGCAGTACATTCACAATGCTTTTTGCTTAAGATGCTGTAAGGCTGCCAGGTAAAGGAAATAGCTAAAAAGCCAGGGATTTATATGCTGCTTTCCAACGCCATATAATTGTAAGCAGCAGTTATGCTAAGAGGATAGACAGTACCGCCATTTCTGGATATTTAGGCCTGCAACCAGGGGGAAAAAATCCCGGAATCACAGTTGTAAAATTCATCATTGTGCCAGTAAAAATCAACTGCTGTTAAATAGCTGTTGCAATTACAAATATAAAGTACTGAATCTAATGCTGTTGTTGGTTATCTTTTAATCCGCAATCAAGGTAAAAAATAACCTAAAGCCAAATGAAAATTAAAAAGCAGAGTTGTTGTAACCCAACTTAAAATATGGTATTTGAATTCAACGATTCATCATAGAGACCCCTATTGCACTCCCGGGTTTCTGTTCTCAAAAGTGAGAAGGCAGATGGGCACATTGTTGTGCAAATGCTGGACTGTTATACTGTGATATATAAAAATCATAACTGTCTAACCTAAAACACATGATTTTTTTTTAAACAAACCAGTGACCAGTATATGATAATCCGAGATGCATTGAGACACCGTGTTAAACCTCCCTTTAAAAAGTCCACAGGTGGTTTATAGTGCTGTGCAGAAAGGAGAGGAGGGGGCTTCTACATTTTAGAGTATAAAGCAGCACCATTTACAGTAATATTATTAAAGTTTCTTTTGCACCTTTATATGTCACAGACTACCTTGAGTGGTGAACATTGAGGAAGATTGGTGTTATAAATACTTCTCTGTAAATGTTTTTGTGTAAAACAGGTGGTCAGTCAATGAAAGTCAAGCGGTGACTGAATGATATCAAGGCCTTTTTGGGCTAAATGAACTTTTAAACCTTTGCAATTGAATAAAATGATTTCTTAAAACTCTCTTTGACAGTCCGGTTGAGTCCAGATCTAGATTCTGGATCTGTCAACCCTGAAGCTAAAACTAAATTGAAGTCTAGAAGCAAAACCTTCATGCAAATCCCCAACAGCGACAACATCACGAGGATTGCGATCAACATTTCCGTTGGAAATACAAATGTGGATCATTTAGGAAATAGAACTGCTTTGTACAACCTTTTAAGCAGTAAAGATTTTGCAATCTATATATTTGCTTATTTAAATCTAAACTCCATACTAAGTCAAGTGTTGAGTCATTTTATTTTTCTAAGTGGGAGTGACGCCATGGATGACTATGTTGTGACATTAGCTTTGTGCCAGTGCTATAGAATATATTTTCTGAAAGGAGTGTTAACTGTGCCTGTGCTGAAGGCTAGACTTTGGCTTTGTCCAGACAGGCAGCAAAATTCCGATTTATTTTATAACATTTTTTTACTTTTAATTTTTCTTTTTTTTTTATCTGATGTCTCCAAACTACATCCATTTTTGGTCAGCTGAAAAC
>JAUCMU010000043.1:3859293-3873424 GCA_032275025.1 Enteromius treurensis
GGTCAGCTGAAAACCTTTTAGAATGTGTCTGAACAGTCAGATTACACTACAGGTTACAGAAAGTAGTTTTCATTAGTTCGAAAGTATCACATACTCTTTGTCTTTTACTATTAGTTTTAAACTAAGTTATTTGACATTTGCAAGACAAAGGGGACATGGAAATAAAAATTATATTTCTTAGCAAAATTAATAATTGCGGTCCTCACAGAAGCAAAAGCCAAAACACATTTGAATAGTGCCACCTCATATCAACACAAATGTTTTGTGAGTGAATAAAAAAATGATTAGGGAATCCAAAAATTTCATGCAAGAACGCAAACATTTAGTGAGAGAAATCCACTTTTTTTTTTTTTTTTTTAAGAAATGCATTCTCTCACAAAACTTTGGCATTCCTCTGAGAAACTTTGCAATTTTTTTTGTTTGTTTTGTTAAATAATACAAACGTTTATTGCAAGAATTTTGTGAGAAACAGAAACGTTTTGATAAGAAACTACAAACAATATCTTTTTATTTTGTTCCTTTGGAGAAAGCAAACATTTTGAGAGAATGCAACATTTGTGTGCAAACCTTTTTGAATGTTTTGTGAAAGAATACAATCTTCTGTAAAAAAAAAAAAAAAAAAAATTCTCAGATCAAAGCAAAAGTTTTGAAATTTTTTGAAAAATATTTTTCTGGGGAATGCAAATGTTCTGTGGTAAATCAAAAACGTTTTGTGAGAGATGCAATGCTTCTCAGGGGAATGCAAAAGTTTTGCGAGAAAATGCTGATTTTCTCAGGGGACCGCAAACATTTTCTGAGACCACAGTTTTATGAGAAAATGCAAATTCCACATGGAAGTGATTTGTGTTTTTGTTTTGTTTTTTGGTGAGAGCACATAAACGCATTGAAATATAATTTTTCCATCACCATGTCCCAATGACTCCATAATATTCATGTCATTAATAGTGAGCAAGTGATTTCGGACAAAGCATTTGCATGAATGTTAATATAAGAATTGTTAATATGAGCTAATCACTTGCACGCATGATAACTGTCCTCTTTGCATCATGCTGATGCTTATAATGCTTATATTAAACTGTCACCTAACTGTGTCCTTAAAATGGGACGTAAAAACCGATTTGTGTGCGGTGTGAACAAAGCCTTAGTTTTGGCCTTTGAATTTGCTAAAACTGATTTACAAATTGGTTTGCAGTAGCTGCAGGTCCTGGAGTGCATAGACTGCCATGACCTTTTTGCATTGAACTCTGTTTGAGGCATTATTAAACTCACCACTATTCTCAGCTCAGAGTATATGATGAGCAGAGGAAGAATACTTGTAACAGATGGGAGAATGTGAACGAGTGCAGCGGTGACATGGAGCAGAATGGATGTACCCTGTTGGTGAAGCGCACTGGTGAGGCATAGTATATGTGTGTTTCATAAACGGGTTTGGGCTTCAGGGATGTAGATCTCTATGCTGTCGGCCCGCTCTGTAGCTGAGCTCTGGCGGAAAGAAGCAGCCCGTTTTGCAGCCAGGAGCCTGCGGCGGGCCTCTTGCCTCTGTCGGTCCTGCAGATCCAGGGATCGCTCACGCATCATAGCTCCACGACCTTTAGGAGGCCTCTTTGTAATGGGAGGCGGCCATTTTCTTTCCTGAGGTAAAGAAGTAGATTTCATTATCATTTGCTTGGTTTATTATTTGTCACTTGATTAAAACAATCAATTTAACAGGGGCATCAGTATTAGTAATACATTAAAACATTATTTTATAAAAGTTCTATTTTTGGGCAAATTTAAAGCCACAAAACAAGAAGTCAAAATGAAAAAGCCTCAGGCTGAAGGAAATGTGGAAAAAAGCTCAAACTAATCTTTTAGCTGTGCTGCCATTCTGGATTGCAAATGAAGAATAGCATACAAGAGAAGAATGCTAATTTCTTCTCTACCAGACACACACAAAAAAAAGGGTAATAAGTCTACTTTTCACTGCTTTTATTCATTTTGGTAAATGAGTTCATTCATAGCCTTTACATAAACCTTTACATAACAGAGATGAACATATTTTCTGAAACATAATTCACTTTTTTTTAATCAGCTAAAATGTGCTGCAACTTCTTTTCTCATGTGACTTATATAATGCACTTAACGTCAAAAAGCAAAAATGTATACATATATATATATATATATATATATATACACATATATATATATATATATATATATATATATATACATATATACATACATACATACAGTAGTGAACATTTGAAGTGGGTCAAAAAAGTAAATCAAAGTTGTACTAAAACAAAAAACACGTTTTTGATCCATTTCAAATGCTGACTAGTGTATACACACAAACATATTTATACACATACACACACAGTCTGTGATGCTCTGTGTACCTTCTTCTCTGGACTCTCCACTATCCTCCACTCATTACTCTTGATTTGCTGCAGCTCATCAAACTTGGCAGTGACATCATCGATGGAGAGCTGCAGGAGATCCCAAAACCCAGCCAGGTCCTGAGCCGTGGGGCGGGGCATAGCACTGGGGTCCTGCACACAACATTATGTGTCACACCCTAGTTATCAGTTACACCTTTACTCATAAGTATACAAAACCCTTGGAGAATCTCATGAATGTTAAGAAAAATAAATCTGTATTATCAATAAAAAAAAATAGGAGGGGTCATTACATGGGATCATTTTGGTTTTTATTTAGTTCTGTGGCTACAAAGCTATTTGGCATATGTATTATTTGCATACGCGCACATTTCCTTGGTTTTGTTATCATATGTTGTCTATGGAGCATATGGAGTAAATGATTGTTTTTATCATATTTAGCCAATAGTTGTGTGTGAGTCCTCAGTTTGTCCTGGGAAGCGAAGCTGCCCACTGCTCTTGACAAAAACCCTCTGGGTACAGAAAGTTTTTCTGATTCTCGGCACATGCTATCCGTTTGCGCTCTTCCCTCGGTTGTGCAGTAATATTGAGATCCAGCTTTGCCAGTCAGGACAACTGAGGGACTCATACACTATCGATTATCACTAAAGCCAATGAATGAGCAGGAAGCAATGCATGTCATTTTTTTGAAGATAATTATTTGTTTACTTTTTTGGGTTAGGGAGGTTTTTCTGGGCCTTACAAAATAATATTAATAATAATGATAATAATTAAAAAACAAATGAGAAAGAAGTATAAACCTTAAAAAAGGTCATTATTTATCATTATTTATTCATCACTAAGCCAAGTGCCATGAATTAATAAATTATCCTGAATAATCACTAGAGGTCACTATGGTCCAGCTTCACTTTCACCATCTTGTTTCCAAACAATGACTATTTGACCATGTCATGTACACTGATCACATTAGCATTAAAATTGCACAATAACATATCTTATGTTAAAAACATGGATGTGTGATGAGCTAATTGAGCAATTTACAATGTACTGTATATACTGATCGGAATGGGAGTACATAGTAAAACTGTTCATTTTCTGTAAAACTAATTTATTGAACCATTATTTCAGTTACAAGTGTAATAGTTAATTCTGGTTACAGTATATCTTCTCATCTCTGTTTACAACGCTAAGCTAAACTGTTCAGTCTTGTGAAAGCTCATTCTGAAGAGGACAAGCTGGTGTCTGCCTTTCCGTGTGAATGTATTACAACATCCATCATTTCACAATCTCTAGAGAGAGAGCCAGACAGAAACAATCACTGACCACTATAAACAAACCCTTTAAAGTGTCATTCAACCCGCAAAGTACCAATTAATGTCAGGATCTTTTGCTTTCACACAGCCTGAAACGGAAAGTTCCTTTCAGACTGAAATTATATTCATAAAAATAAATAAATAAATGTGTAATTCAGTCAACTAAACAAAGTAAACATACTTGTTAAACCATATGTGTGTGTGTGAGTGTGTGTGTGTGTGTGTGTGTGTGTGTGTGTGTGTGTGTTTTCAGTAAAATGATACATTTACTTTATATGTAAAAATGCACAATATATTTAGATCTATTATAACATAATATCTTGGTTTAGTACGTTTTTAAGGTTTTTAAGCATAACAATCAAACTACTGCCAATGTGATTTTATTCTTATCAAATGTATTGGCTTATAGATTGGTAACACTTTAGAATAGATAACACTTTTTTAGGTAACACTAGAATAGGTAACACTACAGCTTTTCCCACAATAAATTTGTAATTTGCTGCATATTAATAGTTAGTAAGGTAGTTGTTAAATTCAGGTACTGGGTAGGATCAGGGATGTAGATTAAGGCATTAATGTGTGCTTAATTAGCACTAATATTCTAGTAATATACATGCTAATAAGTGTAACCTTACCATAAAGTGTTACCTAAGGATCTTTATATATATATATATATATATATATATAATGTGAAAAGAATATAAGATGCTGAGGCTTATATAAAACCTTAAATAATTTGCTTTTCACATCAAAACAAAACCTTACAAGAAAATATTGTGTATTTCATAAATGCAAGGTAAACACTCTCCTAAATAATTCTTGACGAACTGCCTGTCAAAGAGGCAAACTGAATCATTTATGACAGAACTGGTGCATGGTTGATGTATTTTATTATGCAAAAGGAGCATTAATTAATATCTCATGGGGATCGTAGAAATGCCACATACCAGATTTTGCTGACACAACCAGTAAAATTGCTGGAATTTCTGGGACATGAGGAGGTGAGCACTGCCCACAGCACTCCGGATCTTCCCAAGAACTTTAAGACATAATTAGATAAAAATATATGCATTATTAAATAAAAATATGGGGGGTAAAAGGATATATAAATACAAACACACACCCACAGTTTGAAACTGGAACATATTTTACTATAATGTATACGCTTTTTAGACATTTATTAATTATTAAATACAGAATTTAGTAGGAATTGATTAGAACAGACCATTGTAAAACAAGGTTACAAGGTGGTAATTTTGTATGAATTTCTCCAATGTGAATCATATGACTATTGTATGAATTCATATGAATAAGGGTAAAATAATGTTGGTTTAAACTCATTATCTGTTTCTTTGGTGTCCCGCACACTCACTCTCCTCCGACAGGTCGTGCTCCTCCGCCTCACGCTCCATGTCTTTACACCATCCCTCCAACCGTTTGGTCTCGCTGTGCAGAAGCTGCATAAACCAGCTGCCGTCGCGGCGGAGAGGCGACACACGGCCGGACTCGGCTGCTTCATGAGCGGGCTCCACCAGCCAGGGCTCGGGCTGCGGACTGGACGGACCGCTGGAGGGCCTGTAATCCTCACGGTAGCTAAAAAGGCCCTGTGTGCGTACGGTCCGAACCACATTGTACTGTGTGGGTGTACTGGGTTCAGAATGCCGCTGAAATCCTCCAAACTGCAGACTCTTGTCTTCAGTTGAAGGAAACCCCTCCAGCTCCAAATCGGCCTGAACTGCCGTTGTCACACTGTTGGACCGTTTAAAACGGCCAAGCCTGAAAATAAAAATAAGAGTGATAATTTTAAAGGGAGCAGTTCATGTGCTTACACATAGAAAATAAATATGTATTTATCTGTTCATTGCTTCACTTTGCTTATTTTTCTGAGCTAATGGACTTTAAATATTAATTCAGGATAACCTATAGTTCTACAGACAAAATGTTTTATAAATTTACCTCTTCTCGTCCTCCACCTGGATACCCACAGACTGATACTGTGGGAGACCTTTACTGTCTGTCTCAGAATCTGTTGCCGCTTCCACCTGAATAAGAAAATTAAGAGATAAAATTTGCACAGAATAAATGAGAACACACAAATGCATAATAAGGGAGCATTGTATCTGTTTCTGAGAAGTAAGAACATATTGCTGCAAGCTGCAATTATGGGGCCAAGGCTCTCGCTAAGATTATGTACACTGCATTAAGCATGACCCAAAGAAATAAGGCACTATGACTTTTATGTCAATTATTGCAAAGTTTGCTGTTTATCCACTACACGTTTTGACAAGTAATCACTGTATTTCGTGGTATCTCCAAGAGTGTGCTTCCATGTAACAGGGATAGCTCACCCAAAAAAATGAAAGTTCTGCCATTAATTACTCACGTGAATGTTATTCCAAACCTGTAATACCTCTATATTTAAAATACAAATTAAGATATTTTTGATGAAATCCAAGAGCTCTCTGACTCTCAGTTGAACCACTGATGTCACATGGACTATTTTATCAAGGTTCTTACTATGTTTCTGGGTCTGGGAACATTTCAGTGCATTGCTGTCTATGCAGGGAGAGTGTTTGGATTTCATCAAAAAAAAATAAAGAACTTGTGTTCTTACTGGTCTTATAGGCAAGAGTAATTAAAGACAGAACTTTCATTTTTGGGTGAAGTATCCCTTTAAGTTTCAAACTATTGATCAATATTGTTTGAAGATTATTTGAGGTAAATAAAGGCTGTAGGAAAAGTTTCAAAATGGTGAGTGGAAAACCTTGGGGAAATTAGAAACCATCAGAAATAGAATTGATCCTTGGCCTAATCTCTTTAAGAAGATACATTGTTGCATAAACTCAAACCCTACACAGTTTAGATGCAACTGGGGTGACAATACCCATGCCATTTTCCCAGGATGCGTCCTGGCCAGGATTTCTATGCCTAAAATATCTAGGTTTTAGCTTTGTTTGCCTGTGCAGACCAATCGGTGTATGACATCAGATCCTTATGTTTTAAAGACTGTCTGGAGGTACTTTGAATCAAAGCACTATAGAAATCCTGGCCAGGAGGCCTCACGGTAACACGATCAAGTATGTTCACGTATGGCACGTATGGTCACCCTAGATGCAACCATAATTAAAAACACATGATCCAGCTAATCATGTCATTAAGGCTTATTTGAAACTGCATGGTATGTGTGCTGGAACTGAACTCTGCAGGGCTGTGGCCCTCCAGGAACTGAATTTGACACCCCTGCATCAGAGCGTTTGAGACTCCAAATTTGTACAGATGTTCCTGTAAGTGTTGTACAGACTCTTAGCCAGTCAAACAAATAATAACAAAACTAACATATCCAAATTGCCTCATGCACATTCAATGAGTAATAACGTAAGTGTCAAAGCAATACTTACAGTACAACTTAAATATAATATTGCTACAGTAATACAACGTCCTGTGGGTGGCATGAACACATTAGCACAGACCCAGAAGAGAAAACAATAGCTTACAGAGGCACACATATGAGAGTTCCCTCAAAGAGCTGTCATTTCACAGACACTTTAGTATCTAAGGCAATTTATAGCACACTTGCTATAAGAACAGCCCCCAAAAGCAGCCTGACCAAGAGCCCGATGGAGACACAGGATCCTGGGCGTAACGAATTTACAAGTAACACAAATTATGTTTTCAGATTACTTTTTTCAAGTAACTTAGGTTCCCTTTTAATTTACAAGAAAATATCAAAGTTTATTTTCTAATAAAGAAATACCAGTTACTTTGTTTCCCATTTTATGAACCGGTGTCTTTAGTTACTTTTTTTGGGAGAAGCACAATATTGTAATGGAATACTTTTAAAGGTAGCTTTCCCCAAAGCTGATAGTTTACAGTATTAACCTACTGTACACTGTAACCAAACATTGGGGACATGGTTTATTGTTTAGTATAAGCCCTTTTTTGACACCTAGTTTCTTCTGCATCCAGAGTTATTAATCCCTGTAAACTGCATCATGAGTATTGCATTTTAAACAAGTTCAAAGTCTTCTGGAGGTTTATGACTTATTGATGCATTTTCTTTAATCCATGTCTCTCTCAGTTGTAAACATGTCTTTATTATTGTGGCAAAAAAAATCACTAAAAAAGTCACTAAAATGCATCTAGAATTTTTTAACTGATTCTCACTCCCATGAGGCCCAATACTTAATAATGTTTAGGTTTAGTGGTAGGGGGTTGTGTTAGATCTAAAATATTAAAATATAAAGGAGAGCCTTCCCTAAAATAAAAATGTCCTGATGTCTTTCTAAATCCATACAAATAAGCCTTACTGGTTCTTGTGTGTCACTTCTACAGTATAATATTCTTAAATTGCTGCTTATTTATAGTTAGTAAGGTTAAAATTGGAGTAATAGGATTAAGGATGTAGAATAAAGTAATGTTGAATAAGGCCTTAATATGTGTTTAATTGCTACTAACAAATAGCTAATATTCTAGTAATATTCATGCTATTAAGCAACCCTAAAATAAAGTGTTACCAAAGCATCTAGTTGTGTAGAGTGCTTTTGGACTGTACCGTATGACTCAGGAGAGAAAATAGGTTAAAATTTCTAGCAGTTCATCAGAACAAGAATCATATTTAGAGCCTTGTTTGTATTTGTTAGTTTCTGCAGTGGCAGGAATAAAATGGTTGGGTGGTTTGAGTTCCGGATTTAGCTAAATAAGTCATTCCAGCCTTTGTGGATTTGGTTGTTAATGATCCATAGCTTTATAGGTGTAATATTTTCTTCATCTCAACAGCTGCGTGCTGCAGTGGACTGTTGGTCCTGTGTGGGAACAAGCCCACAGAGAAAAGCAGCATCATCAATCTTTGTTGTTCAGGGTCAATCTGTAATCTCATCTTCTCCTCCACAGAATCTGGCTATATGAGGTGTCTTTGTGAGCACTTTCTGGGTGGGTGAGTCACTGTCTGAATGCTGCCAGCTATTTTTGGATTTGAGGCGAGACACAAAGCCAATGGGTTTACAAAGAGGCAGTGACCAACTGAGTCTAGAGAACTGATTTTAATGACACAGACCTAAAGCCTTGAGGGAGGTTTACCTGTATCCCGATGGAAGAGCGTGGAGTCTTGAGGTATTCCTCTGCTTTAGACACTAGGATGGCCTTATCGCAGGTCTGAACGGAGCTATAACTCCCAGCGGAAGCCAGGCGCTTGGATGCTGTTTCCATCGCTAGTGTCACCGCCTTTGCACTATCCAGGCTGTCGGTTGAGTTGTAGATAACCCGGCTGAGGCTGTCCGGTGCCCAGAGCCCTCCCCGCGATGGCCGACCCTCGTGGTACGCATCCTGCGTCGACTCTGTGCTGCTCTGGGCTGTTACAGAAATCAGCGGCTTAGTGGTGGAACGAGGAGGAACGGGTGGAGGGGTCTTCTTGTAGTCAGGTGTATATGTCACTACCGCTACAACGAAACAGAGGACCGATTGGTTAGATTAAAAAGAAAAAAAAACTTGTATGTGTGTAGATGGTTTGCCCTCACCAAAAAGTAGTATACTTCAAGTTTATTTTAGTTTACATAAGTAAAGTTCAAGTATATACAGTATCAGTGTTCTAGTAATTACATATAAGTATATTTTTAAGTAAGTACACAACTACTTTACATCAATGTTTTTAGCTTGCACTACAGATATACTAAAAGTGAACTTATAGGTATACTAGTTTATTAAATACTTCTCATTAATAAGTGAACATTACATTATACTTTACGTATACTACTTTCTCCCTATTTAGGTATTAATTTGTATGTATTTTGTTAAATGAATATCTGAACATACAAAACATCAAAAGAAAGAGTGGTAAACAAAAAACGTTTACTCTAGCTTTATGCATTATTTTCTGAAACACTTGAAAGTGGGTAAGTTTCATAAATAAAAAACAGAAAATAGGAAATAAACATTTTGAACAAAGCTGAAAAAGAGACAATGAATTGGATTCAGAATGATATACTCAAAATGAAAATCAATTTTCTCTATATTTAGATTTTTTTTTTTCTGCACCCTCCGATTGCAGATTCTCAGGTAGTTTTATCTCAGCCAATTATTGTCCTAACATAACAAACCATACATCTATGAAAGCTTATTTATTAAGATTTCTAATGATGTACAAATCTCTGTTTTTTAAAAAATACAGCATGCTTTATTTAGGGATGTGATGGAAACACAAATCAGTAAAGTACTCACTAAAATACTCACAAAATGAAAAAATTGCATTTCCAACAAAAATGTTTGTGTGCAAAGTGTAGCTTTAATAACAAGAGAACACCACAAGCTACTATAATAAATCTTTTGTAAATTAAATAATGTGTAAAGTGAGCAAATTGGACACTCCAGTGCTTGAAGTGATCTGATACTCTGCAATTCGGTGCTCTTGTGTTTACAGTATCTGTATTATTCATGCGTCCCAGCAGCTAATATGAACTGCAGATATTCTCTTTTGTTCCTGTTTGACAGTGCAGTCTCACTAGACAAAGACGGCTTGTCTTGCAAGCCAATGTTTTGACTATTCACATTAAATCTGATGCATACTGTATCTTAATCTGGCAAACTGATTTCATTTCAAGGTATGTTCAGAGTAGGGCAAAACACTGTGCATTAAAGGTATTAGTTTGGCAAACATTTCTCATTTACTTACAAGTACCATATCTTCCATGAACTAAATTGCTAATGTTTAAAATATTTAATGTCAAAAAGACAAATGTTTCTCCTCAACAATCAAATCCTGTAGGTTACGCTTTATTTCTGTGGGCCACTTCAAACACTGTACTAACTTTAAATGACTTTGCAACTACATGTCAACTGACTCTTATTACAACATTTGTAGACTGTCCGGTTATAATTAGTAGAATAAGTAATTCATATACAGTTGCTAAAGTGGACCATCAAAATAGTGTGTTGCAGTATATATCAACCTGGTCTTATAAAAATACGTACCTCTGTGCAGTTTTTGTGCAACACCATTTTACGTGCCTTACTTGTGTAAAAACTTACTGCCCCTAGTGTTAATTTCTTTTGGAAACTGCAGTGATATGTACTTGTCTGTATGTTAAGGTAACACTTATAATAACTACACACTATGAGTCATTAGTTAAGTATTAGTAAATAGTTAATTAATCATTTGTAAAGCATTGTTCCTACATTAAATAAACACTAATAACCAGTTTGTTAACACAGCTATAAACACTTTATTCTTGGTTTATAAGCATACATATAATATACTTAATAATTGTATTATCATACTTTTTTAAGGATCAGTTAATCATTTCTAAATTATTTATTACATTATTTACAACCAGTTAATTAGTAGTTCTCAGAGGTTCATGAGATAATTTATAAAGGGTAAATGTAGATGATTAATAAACTATTTAGATGTGTGTGATTTTTTATTCTTATTTACCTGAATCTTTTAATAGAATTGGAGAGTATATAATCTTTGTCCTACATTTTTCTTTAATTATGACAGTCTAATGATTACAGCTAACAGCCTGCATATTCCTCATTTTGAAAGGATTTTTTGTAGGCTGTTCTGATCAATCAAAAAAAAAAAGTCTCTCTGTCAGGCACACACAGAGATCAAGAGTCAGCGTATGAATCTCAACAATGGTGACCATCAAATGCGGCAGTGCATTCTGGGACCACCAATAAAAACTCATCAATAGCTCCCATCATGCATTGCAACATGAATAAATTATGAGCAGAATTGTTTTTCTTTTCTTCTTACAATTTTATTTTATCTTTGCTGTTTTTATGTGATGTTTTTATTAGTGTGTTATTAGTATGTTCAGAGTTGATCTGTTTTTTTGAATACGTAGTTTGTAACCGTTGTTGAGATTCATACGCTGATTCTTGATGTCTGCGTGTGCCTCATGGATTGATTTTTTTTGGGGGGGATTAGAACAGATGAAATGAAATGGAGAAAAATCGAGATACAGGGTTGTTATCATTAAATAGAAACATACAACACAAATAATATACTCCCCAGTTCAATTCAAATATTCAGGTAGATTATACGTAAAAAGCACACACACCATCACCTGATGAGTATTGCTATTAGTTCATCTGGATGTTATAATTCAACTACAACAGCCAAGACAACATATAATTCTATTAATATAAGGGTCAAGAGCCCAACTAAAGCACACTGACCACTGTGACGGTGACACACAAATGTTAATTTTCTTCTTACAAAAAATGCTTTCTTCTCTAAACATAACTGGGTTAAAGTACCCCTATTATGCCATTTTAAAGGTTACTCAGTTTTAATGGGCAATTAATTGTGTAATGTATTAAAAATATAAGGTAGACTTTACCTTTTTTGTTTTAGTTTATCTTAGCTGTTAAATTTACATTTATAAGCATTATTTAAGTAAAATGTATAAACAAACAGTCAATACAGTTTACTGGGAAATTCCAAGTAAACGTTACTTCAGATTTTCTAATTAAAGCTACAGTTCCTGGTGTTTAGTTTTGACTTGGGAATTCTATTGAAATTACTCACATTTTTTTAAGTGAAAAAACTTTCCTAACTTTATTTAAGTAAATCCTACTCCAAACTTTTTTCAGTGTACTGTTTTTGTTGGCACAATGCCTATTTAAGTAATATTTCAATGTATTACCTGTTTTATAATAAATTTTTGTACTTTGTTTAATGATTTCAGATGTGTTATTTGTACTATTAAGTTGTAAAATGTAGATATTTGAGTACAGGAAACTTAAAAAAAAAACGAGGCAAATAGTTGCCACAAAATATTTAAGTTACATTACTCCTACAATTTAAGTGTTGTAAATTATATTTATTAATTTTATAACACTTAAACATATTTACTTGACTTAATTAAAATATCAGTCATGCATATAATCAAATTTTTCGTTTATCTAAACTTAAAACTGAGTTGCAGTAAAGTAAACATAAACTGAACACTAAATATATATTTTGATTTATATTAATATTTATTTATTATTTACAGTTACTCAAAAAAAGTAGCAATATGCTTACTGATGATATTTAAGTTTGCAAACTTAAAAAAACAGCGGCAATCAGTTGCAATCAGAACTTATCCGGGTTTACAGTGTGAGAAAACATTCAGATGTAACCCCTTTGTAATTGTTACTGTAATTTAATTACACATTTTTCCTCAGTAGCTGTAACTGATACATACTGAATACAGTTACATTTATTTTGCAATTAAATTATGTAACTTAGTGACATGTAACATCACTGCACACATGGGATGCTGATTGGATGAGCCTAATCTGAAATGCAGTTTTGTCATGGAGAAAAATTATATATTTTTTTAAGTTTTGTTTTACCCCCATGAAGTAGCATTTACATTCTGCAATTACATAACAGACTTGTGACATAATATTCATGAGCTCAGCAGATCTGCTGCATGAGGTAACTTCTCAGATCTGCAAGATGTCTCTTAAAGACAGATTCCTCTGCACAAGCTGCTGATAATCACCTTTTAGATGTCCGTTTTACATACATTCTAAATCAGAAACAGACATTCTTAAATGTACATCTGATATGAAGTGTCTTAAAGATGTATTGCAGATAAGCAAGTGCTCTCAAGAATACATCACACAGATAGCTACGGTTCTGCTTTGTATTAGGTAGCCTTAACTACTATATATTTAGATTTAAATGAATCATTTGATACAATGCACTTATTTTGTACATGGGTCAAAGACCAAAAAAGGTTTACCCATAAAAACAGTAAGTGGAATGCTGCTTGAATTGCTTTTGTTTTTACCCCCAAATTAAAAAGTTTTCTGTTTAAATTCATTCCAATTTTGTTTGAGTTTTTCTGAGCCAGAAATAAACACAACACATTTCTCCTGACTAACTAAATTCAGCCAGTGTAACACTCTTGACAGGCATATTTACAACAAGTAACACTCTTGATAGGCAAATTACAACGTATCCCACCTCAATAGCAGCAGAAGTGCTTTGTAATACAATGTGAACACAATACGTAGCCTGTACGTATTTTTTATGTGAGTGCAGAAAAGTTAAGGCCACTTAATATAAGGTGTGACCGAATTGGTAACACTTTATAATAACTACACGCTATGAATCATTAGTTAAGCATTAGTAGATAGTCAGTTCATCTTTTATAAAGCATTGTTCCAACATTAATAGTCATTAGTAAGCAGTTTTAAAAATACAGCTATAAATGTCTTGTTCTTGATTTATAATGATATCTAAATGTACAAAGGAGATTTAAAGGGCCAGTTATCTTCCTAACAAAACAAATAAACAAACACAACACAGAGGGATGCCGAACTGTTCATTTCAAGATGCAAAAACATATCAAACTGTACACTTCTATGAAACTGAAGTGTACAGTTGTACGATTACATTTTTTACATCTTGAAAAATTATTTCTGTGTTCTGTATCCCTCTGTGTT
>JAUCMU010000043.1:3877470-3889514 GCA_032275025.1 Enteromius treurensis
CACCAAGTCCCTGTGTTCGCACAACTGAGCTCTGGATTGTGCTAGAATCAGCCAATCGTCGAGGTAGTTGAGAATGCAAACCCCTTTCTCCTTGAGCGGAGTCAGGGCAGCCTCCGCTACTTTGGTAAATACACGGGCGACAGGGAGAGCCCAAAGGGCAGAACGCGGTACTGATATGTCTGGCCTTCGAACGCAAACCTCAGGAATGGCCTGTGGCGCGGAAGGATTGAGACATGAGACGCATCGAGACGCGTCCTTCAGGTCTATGGCTGCAAACCAATCCTGGGGATGGATGCATGGAAAAATGCGTTTCGGCGTCAACATCTTGATCTTGTGAAGAGCTCGATTCAAGACTCGCAGATCCAGGATCGGTCATAATCCGCCACCTTTCTTGGGAACTATGAAGTACGGGCTGTAAAACACTGTCCTCATATCGGCTGGAGGGACCGGCTCTATTGCTCTCTTCGCCAGTCGTGAAGCGAATGCCGCTGAACTAGGGTGGGCGCCGGGTGAACTGAATCGCGTAGCCGAGCCGGATGGTCCGGATGAGCCACCGAGACGGTCTGAGGCCTATCCAGGCGTCTAAGAACCGTGCCAGCAGCATCAACGGGACGACCGGGGTGCCGGTGGTGGGGCAGCCAGGGGGAACGCAGGGACCCGGCCCGGGCGTCTCTAAGCCGGTCCGAGGTGGGGTACGAATGCGTGACACTCTTACCTGCATTCGGGCAGAAGTGAGACTGGAAGTCCGTGGGGTCGTCCTCTCGGCTCTCGAACTGCTGCCTGTAATGAGAGAAGAGTGTGTGTGTAGCAAGGCTCTTTTTATAGGTCTGTTCACAACACCTCGTCCCCTCAAGGGACCCAGAAATAGAGAAATCTCTTTTATCCAGTGTTTGGGTGCAGGCTGAGACTGGGCCGGCGGCGCCTGGGTGGAGGCAGCAGCAGGGTTCCGCGGCAGGATGTGACGGACGGCCTCCGCCTGCTTTGTCGCACGAAGCGCGAGGTCCCTTGCGGTAAGGAGTTCCCTGTGAACTTCCGGGTCATGACCACCCTCGTGCAGGGCCTTCAGTGCCTTGGCCTGATGGACCTGCAGCACGCCATGGCGTGCACGGAGGAGGCAGCCTCTCCACAGGCCTTATAAGCATCACTGACGAGAGCCGATGAATGCCTACAGGCTCGTGAAGGGAGCAATGGGTTACCCTGCCAGGAGGAAGAAGCCTGAAGACACAGTTGCATCGCAACAGACCTCTCCACCTGGGGGACCCCTGTGTAGCCCCTGGCTGCTCCACCGTCAAGGGTGGTGAACGAGGATGAGCCACTCGACATTTCCGGGCAGTGAAAGGTGCCCTCCATGATTGAGTGAGCTCATCATGCATGTCCAGGAAGAATGGCACCGGGGTGGGACCCTGCGCACCAGCACAAGCCACACCGAGGTACCAGTCATCCAACCGAGAGGGTTCGGGACGAGGTTGAGGATTCTACTCAATCCCAACCCCTCTGGCGGCCCGGGAAAGCATACCTACGAGCTCCGGATCGGTGTCGGGAACAGTGGAACGCCCAGTGGACACCACACTGGCCCCTGCCTTCTCACCAGAGTCGAACTCTCCCCCGGATGCTGCGAAAGACATCTGGTCGTCGGGGGGAGCCCCAAAGGTGACTTCCGGTACCGTTTCACAGGGGAGATGGATGCTCGGATCACGATCGCTGATAGTGCACCGCAGATGGGTCCGCCACTCGACTGAAACCACCACCACTGCAAACGCTGTGACACCAGCCTTCTCCGTCAGGTAAGTAGAAATGCTCATGAACGAAAGCATGTAGCTGGGCTTCGAAGTGAAAAGCTAATGAATGCTTAATCCACTGACCTATTTATACTTGCGCTGCGATTAGGTGCAGCTGGATATTAATCAGCATATACCAATTTCATTGGCGTGTTTATATACACGCAGAGTAGATTTGCCATCTCGAAGCGAGATTCCTATTCGTTGGTCACCAACGTGACTCGGAGTGACCGACTGAAAGGGAAATGACATTCTTACAATATTAATTTCTGTATGATTTTTGTCTATAAATTAAAATGTAGCAATAATAAAATAAAAACCAATCATTCAGGGGTATTGGATCAGTATCAGGTTTCAGTTCCAGTGCCTGCATAACTGGAAAAGTGGGTAAAATTCACCATTGTGCCAGGTCATTGACTGAAGATTCCAGTAAGAGCGTTGCTTGATCCTGAGCATTTCGTCTGGGTCGTCCTTGTCATGTGTGCATGGACTCTGACAGTGTGGAAGGTGATATGCTTAATAACTATGATGACATGGATGAAGGATGATATGAGACACAGGAACAAAGTAGGCCTACATCAAGACATTTTCACCAGAATATTACCTCACAGCCTGGTTTGGCATATACTTCAAGAAATTCCGTTGACTTTTCCTTGTCAAACCTTATCAGACAGTTTGCAAAATGCAATAATACACATTCCAAAAACTTATTTGTTGGAGGATCACAAGACCAAAATATAAATATTGCTAATAATATAGTACTGTGCAAAAGTCTTTGACCACTAGTATATTTTTACCAACAAAAAATGGTTTAAAGTTGGTTATTTCTCCCTTATGCGGTAGCCTGTCAGTCGGAAATATCAGTTTACATTTCCAAATATTTATTGTAATTTATTGTAATAATTCAGTGAGATTATTGTCTGCACAAGGAGTCTGAGTGCTCCACACAGAGATCTGATCATCATCCAGTGTTTCTGGAATGACATGAAGTAACAGAATAAACTGAGACAGACTAAATCCAGAGTCTATATAAACTAAATCTAATGTAGAATGGAGCCAAACCTCTTGGGAATCAGAGCAAGATATTTTCATCAGAGACAGATAAAACATGCAATTTAGTCTGGTACTATCTTAAGCCTTGTCTGTAAAACTGGGGGGATATAAACATACCATAATCTGGGTCTTCATCCAGAAAAAAAAATATAATAACGTTAACGTTATATTGTAATGACCCAGCAGTCGGCGCTGGGTGCATTATGGGTATTTTTTTAAAGTTTATTTATTTTTTGTGCCAGTTATTGTATTGTATTGTATGTTTTGTATTAGTTATTGTATTAGTAATGTTAAGTTAGTTTGGGAGGGTTTAGTTTATTTGCAGCCGTTATATAAAAGTGTAACTATTAACGTTACCGTCATGGAGAGAGATGTGTAGGGGAGTGACTTGCCTTGTATGTTAAAGTACGTAGAAGTACTGGGCAATAGACCCAGGTTCCAGACCAACCGCTGACAGGAGCAATGGAAAAGTCCTGCGAACACCATTGTATGTTCAACCGCAATGCACCACAACATCTTCCTCTATGCCCCCTTCACACAGGTACCAAGTGGAGGCTGCACAAAGACCGCTGGACACACCTACTTCTAAGTTACAAGAGCTGCTGACACTAGCAAAATAGCTCCTTAAACAAAACTCAACTGAGAAGCATAAGGAAGGACAAACTCCTGACTCCCTGCTTGAAGCAACACAGGATCAGACCCCTGTAAGGGCGGAGCATCCATTAAAACCAGTTGACACCCCAGAAGCAGCCAGACAACGCTGGACTGCAGCACAAGCTCTAGGACTCACACCTTGCAACAACTTACACAATGCCTGAAAGCATCCACCATGACACAACAACCACTCCTGGAGGAAACTAACAACCCGAGAGCCACCACTATTCCCCAGCTATGAGTGGCAGGTGCGTCTCTGATTGTTCTGCAAATTCGACATCACCTGCTGTTGTATATGGGCTTGACAACAATGTTCGAAAGGGGGGAATTGAGTAGCATTTGAAACAATCAGGTGCAAACTATTTGTTACCTGTTACATGTTTAAAAAAAAAAAAACACGGGGGTGATCTGTCTAGCTTTTTGCTTTTTCTGGTTGCTGGACCCCCACCATCTCTCTCGTCTCCTGGCTAAGCCCTTGGGACTGATGCAAACAGCCTAGATGCAGCGCAGTCTGCAGATGAGGATTTAACTCCACAGCAACACCTAAGTTGTACTCCAAGCAGAGGCCTTGACTTTCCATGTAACTCAGGATCCACAGATCATGACGTATCTCTCTCTCAGCTCTCCTTTCATCTTCCAATCATCAGAGTCAGGACATCTTTGGAATTCATGACTCTTAAAACCAGGAAGAACATGATTGCCAATCCAAAACCTTGGAACCATCAGGACTTTGAGTATCGGACCCTCGCCAAAGAGGCACTGCAAGTATTATTTTTATTAATAAATAGGCAAAAGATAATACTTCCTACTATTGGCTTATTCTGTCTATGCTCCTGCATTACTTTACAGTCCATCACTGTCGTGTGATGTAGGATCTTTCTGTTACGATATTAAAAGAGGGTGGGTCGGTGCGGTAAGAGTTCTCCCGGTGGATTTTAGTGCCCCACTCCACCCCTGGGATCAACACACTATTAGCTCTTTGACCCACAGGAGGTGTGACCTCAACATGTTTCAAAAGGCCCCCACGGCGGTGACCCGCCTTGCTTTTTGCTTTTCTGAGGAACTGACACCCGCTCAGCGAGAGAAGGCACCAAACGGATGTAAAGAAACTTACAGAATGGCACAATGAAAATCACTGGTCCTTAGGAGGCTCTTACAACTGCAGGACATAGAGAGCAGCTTGAAAAGACTCCAGGCAGGACCTGAAGAAGTCCTGTTTTGCACTAAGTCACTGTAAAAGCAGTGTATGTGGAATTTAACGAGAGAGACACTAAAGCTAAGGCCTCGGAAGGCCATCTGCATGCAGCTAGAGCTGAAGTACACAAACCAGACTCAGCAATTCTGCAAAGAGGAGTTCAACATGGTCCAGAAAGAACTGAAACAGTTCTAGATACCTAAGTAAAAATCACCCTGCTGCACGTCATACAGCCAGACCATGATGCCCATGCTCACCTCCGAGATATTTGACCAGCGTGAACCACCAAGATACACTCTATCTACTCAGGATCACCTCTAACCAGAGGTACAACACTTCCTGGCCCTACAGCCAGGACCTATCCGATTGGAGCCCCAGCAGCATAAACAAGTCATCATAAGGAATTCTCAGATCCAGTTTGAGCAAAGAGTGATCGCTGTCATAGCCACCAAATAGGGCCAGGATGAAACTCCCCACACCTACTAAACAGATAGACTTTGATGGAGCTTACAGTAAACCTGGGATGGGGAGAGGACACCAGCTTTTAGCTTTCCTCTGAAACCTCCACCCCATTGTAAGCCACCTATACAAAACTGCCTGACCTGACACAGAAGGTCTTTCACAAACCCAAAGCCTCCACCAAAATGTGTTTTTAAGACCCCACTGATTCTGACCTACACAACCCAGAATCTAAAGGCACCAGAAGGCACCCAGCATTGCCACAATGCAAGGCCCGTTCACAGAAAGCCCCAAGACAGCGGAGAACGGGCCGGCACCATGGCAATAGACCCAGGTTCCAGACCAACCACTGACAGGAGCAATGGAAAAGTCCTGCGAACACCACGGTGTGTTCAACCGCAATGCACCACAACTTCTTCCTCTTCAAACCAGGAAGAACATGATTGCAAATCCAAAACCTTGGAACCATCAGGACTTTGAGTATCGGACCCTCGCCAAAGAGGCATTGCAAGTATCGTACATATAACTAAACAAAACAGAGGTTTAGTTTTAGTTATAGAACCCGTTATGAATGGCACTGATGGTTCTACAGGTAGTCAACTGACTCTCTTTTCATAACTTCAATTTTTGCTTTTCCTAATGGTTTACCCTTAAGCCTTCTTTGCACTTTCCCAATGTGTGAGTGTATTTATACTTGTTAGTTAACATAGAGTTAATAAAATAGTTGCACAAATTACATGAGTTTCTGATTCTGCCTTGCAAATTAATGTCGCTTTACGACATGTCCCTTTATTGTTGGTAAAATTATATTTGGTGGTCTAAGACTTTTACATAATACTGTGTATATATATATAGATATAAACAACGAGTCACAAAATGGTTATTAGTCTTCCCAGTCAATGCACATTGCATTGTGGGATACAGTCCCTCACATGGTATGCTCTATTAAAAGCTACATAAGTCAATGAATGAACTGTAGTGGGTCATCTGGATATTCCATGCATATAGTATCTCTTATCACTACAGACTTGTTTGTTCAACCATGAGTGCCCTGTGTACATGTCGAAATGTCTACTAACTCTCAGAGTAGACTGTTAGGATAGGTTTATGGTTATTAGAATAAGTTGTCATATACTTGCTTACTGTTTGATAGTCAGTGTGTTGTATGTAGTGGGCCCATCAAAATAAAGTGTAAAAAAATAAATAAAGATTTTAAACAGACAGTCTACTAATACTCTAATAACTGCTAGTTGACGTGTTGTTGCAAAGTTACTTACTATTGATATATGTCTAAAGTGGACTGTAAAAATAAAGTGTTGCCCATCTTTTCAATCCCACGATCTTGGATCATTTATTTTGCTGTAGCAATGCATTATTTAGGGCAAAAAGCCAAAATTTGACTTCTCTGAGTTTTAACAAATTTCTGATTTGTTTCAGAGATACTTGTGTGGTGAATCAGGCATATGGTGGATGAAAAAATGATTGAATAGATGGTTTGAAACACAGGTAGGTGAATGGAGAAAGGGATGTCATTTGTCCACCGTAACTGTAGGTGTGGGGGACGATTTCGAACACCTCACTTCTTGGTGGAGATCTGAGGTTAGAGCCTGATTACCTTTTTTTCTCAACATACATACATACATACATACAGTGGCAATGCCCCCATGAATGCAGAGTGGATGTCATCATAGTATAACACTCCAGTTACTAACATTAGTAACTAATCTTGTTTACCTGAGATAACGGGAACAATCATTGCGTTTATGATGCTTGGGTGAAACTCTGTTTTCCTACGAATACTGAAGCCTGATTTGTTAAAGTGTGTGTGAAGCTGCACAAACCTATGGTATTTCACCTCACCAAAATTTTGTGAGTCAACTATGTAAGTCGACAGATAATGACAGTGCATCAGAATCACATCAGGACACTGCCATGAGGGCCCTAAAAACATACTGTAGGCTAACTATTGAGGTTCAGGCCACCAGTTGGAGAACTCATTTAAGACCAAGCCAATTACTTGACAAATCCATGTCTGTAGTGCAGGAATGTCCTTGTTATAAAACCTGACAACGGTCAGCTGGCTGCCTCGCAAATATCCCCAAGGCTACTAGACCAAGCCCATGAGGAGTCCATTCTCCTTGTGGAGTAGGCCTTCATTAATAGACTGAACTAACTGATGTGTAAGCACGGCCAATCGAATCAACTATCCAGTAAAGCACACAAATAGCTGCTCTGACCTCCACATAATGCCCCTTATTGGCAAATTAAGTTAGGCCTGCTTGACATAGGCAAAAAGAGCTATAGAAAGATAGCCTGCTCTCTAAACAGAGTAGGGAGCACCTTAGGTACTTTTGGCCCAAACCCCAAACAGGAAGACACATTTAGACAAACGTTAAAGCAAACTGGCGGCAGGGGCTTTAAGTTGGCCATTTGGAGCAGTTAGAAAAAGGTCCTTAAAGGTCCTTGAGGACTGTAGATGCAGGTTAAATTTTCTGGCTCCCAACTTGACAATTTCTTACTACAGAATGGCCAGCCAGGGCATGGTTTGTTGGGATAGTCGCTACATATACCATGAGAATAAAAGAGGTGCAACCATTATCCAGCAGCCCTTGTAAAAATAACAGAATGGTTGCTATCTCACAAGAGGATGCAAATGGCAGACCAGTTGGAGAAGACATACCGGCCTTTATGGGATAAAGGAGACTCATAGATGGTGCCCTGACATCCACTATAGTGTAGAGGGAGCTGCAAAGTTTCCTGTAGAGAGGCCAAAAATATAGAGCCTACATCTTGGGTTGGGGATGCCACTGCTTTTCTCAGACGAATTGACCATGAAGCTGTTGATAATAGGTGAACCAGCTCGGAGAACCTTGGCTAGGTTCACCAGAGTGGAGCCATCTTATGACCTGAGAGAGCAGAGTGACCAAGGGAAAGGAACATACACTGCTCTCAGTGAGCCCAGGTTGCACTGAGCCCCTTGAAGGTGGTGTCTCACCATCTTATAAAGAAACCACAATCTAAGTTCACCCTAGGATTTTTTTATAAACAATCAGTGTTATTGGTGCCCTTTTAAAGCTGGCAAACAAGGTTTTAAGGGCACAGAAAACTGAACTATGCTTTGGAGGCATCTGATGTAACAACATTCCTTCTGGAGTTCAGTCCCAATTGGACACCTGTCTGATCCAGGTGAGGGACATTATAAGGGGCCACAGCTGAGACACATCAATGGTCCACATTGAGACACCAGGCATTGGACAGAACACAGGCTTTTAGCAAGTAGCAAGCAGGCCTGTGGTATTACAGGGAATGCCATCAGGCCTAGGGTCCTCGGTGAGCATTCCACTGTGAGCCATGCCCGCATCTAGGTTGAGTTAATAATGGCCCCCAGAAAAGCCTGCGAAAAAAACAGACAACTCTTCATTCTGAGCCCTAAAAAACTCCAGGTGGGTGGGAAGCAACAACCTGTGAGCACGGGACTTCTGACCAGGTTAAAACTAAATCCAGTTAATAGATAACATGGATTCCAGTTTGCCTCAGATGGGAAAGAGTTGTGCCAAGTGCATGGTGCCAAGGACAGTCTCTTCAAGAGGAGGGAGCTTCTTATATCCCTTTTGCTAAGCACCATCAGTGGAGGTCAATGCAGAAGAATGAACTTGAACAAAGTATGGGAGAGACCAAGACTTAGTTAGTTCGACATGAACTTTGATAAAGAATGGTCCTGGTCTCTGACGGAAGCCTCGCTGCCAGCACTCTGGCAGATACCATTCATCCAGACAACTGCAGACGGACTCTTCTGGGTCCCACCAATTCAAGCTGAGCTCTTTAAAGGCCTTTGTGAGGATGAGCTTGCTAGCCAAACTTGCCTGTACACGGTACCAGATTTGTGCAGCTGAATTTTGAAACAAACGCCACAGAAATTAGCTTGTAGTCATTACTGGATGGATGCAGAAGAGAAGAGTTTAGTGTGGCAATGTCTTTCCTCTGAAAGGGCTCTTCTACAGTGAGTAGCAGGCTTCTTCATTCGTTGTCTTCAGAGCTCAGCGAGGAAAAAAACTTAATGCTAAAGGAAAAAGATTCTAATGAAATGGCAATTAGCACCAACTTATATAGGCAGTTGGTTCTGGCTATTTTGGTGGGCTGAAATGCCTTAATTTTTTGCATCTGTACAAATGTTAACAAATCAGGCTTCAATATTCAGCGGAAAACTAAGTTTCCCCCAAAAAGTCATAAACACAATGTGAGAGACCATTTTAACAGGGAACTACAATGAGCTAAAATCTTTCAGACAACATTCTAGTTAAAATTCAGTTCTGCTGTCACTTGGTTTTTAGGTAACATACGATTTTAAATTATTACAATCTCACTTTACAACATTTTCATTTAAATATAGTTTTGTTTCAATTAAATATTAAATTGTTTAAAAAAAATATTCCTTTTAAAATAGCACGTTCTTATTGGCTGAATGTCCTTATTGAATATGTTAAGACTTCCACTTAGTTGTTTTACATACTTATTAAAAAGTTATTTTTGGTTAATTTATTTTATTGATGATGTAATCATGCACGATCCCCTGTGAATTCAAATAACAAATCAAACACTTCAACACAAAAAATCAAGAGTAATAATAATAGCAATAAAAAATGTGTTTAAAAATATATATATACTGTAACATGAAGTCTTTCAATATTTATGTAAATATTAGCCTCAAAAACTTTTTTTTTTTTGATAAAGATAATGTTTCTCTAGATAATATGAAAATAGACAAAACAATGATGTGAAATGAAGTACAACAGGTATATTACAAAGGAGCCCTGTCAGACCTACCGTACATTCTACGCCCCCCAGCTAAGCTACGGGCCCCTAAAATGAAAAAACAAAAAAGGATAGCTTAGTAAGAATTAAAAATAAATAAACATAGAAAAAAAATAATAATAAGAAGAAAAATAATTAAACACTATATAACATAAACACCTAAACACTACCCCTGACTCATGCATTGTGTCATGCACTCTCTGCAGTGATAATACTGTATGTATGTGTCTTTATTTGTAATTAACAAAGAAACAACAAACAAACAAACACAATTAGGCGAATTCACAAAGAATTTCGTGCAGGTGCTTTTAGTGTACTAAACTACAGCAAGAAGCTAGAATATAGTATTCGAAAAGAAAACTAAACTAATCTAAAAGCTTTATAAATTATGATATAAGTGATATAAATAGAATATAAATCATTTGTTTTATTATTACAAATAAAGTAAATAAAATTTAATGTTAATTTAATCATCATTATATTCATGTTTTTCTTTAAGAATTGCATACTAACAAAGTGATTAATATACAAATAATTCCAACGTTTTAACCATAATTTAAATAATTTGGGGAAATCAAGTGTTGGATCTGTCACCATGTCTCTGGGAAGTCAATTTTATTCTGTGAAATTCTGCCTAAACATGTATAATACGCACAAATTTAACATGAAAAAATATCGAACGCAAAAATTAAACATTGAAATAGATAAGTTCTTTATTTTGGGTGCACTTGGCAAATATTTTTACTCAGTTTTAATGCAAAAAAGCAAAGCTTTAAAGGAATAGAATTTAATTGATGTACTGGAGTGGTGTGGATTATTGTGATGTTTTTATCAGCTGTTTGGACTCATTCTGACGGCACCCATTTTCCGCAATGGATCCATTGGTGAGCAAGTGATGTAATGCTGCTCTGATTAAAATAAAAAATAAAAACTACAATTATACATCTTGGATTTTCTCATACATTTTTAGTCAGTGAAGTAGGTCTGCATGTAATACTTTTGTCTAGAAATGTTATCATCCATTTTATAGCAATATCATGTCCCCTAACCAACTGTCTGGGAAGCTATAGCTAAACTTCATCAACAGTACCTGAAATTTGCAACAACTAAAATATACAGACAACATTTACAATTTAAACTTAATTATGATCAAAATAAGCTTCTGCCACAAATGTATTCATTCATTAGTTATTCTTTTTTATTTGTTTTTCTGCCTATTATGTTAATATGTTTGCTTATAGAAGAAACATACTTTCAAAATGATTCACTTGTTTTCTTCTTTTAGACACTTCTTTGAGCACAGCAGTGTAGCTATGATCCCACATGAAATTCTGATGTCAAATGATTGTAAACACCTGCACAATCCACATCATGTCTGATAACCATTTCATTGTTTTATATGTATCTCTGAAAAGGAAAAAAAATAGTACATAAGGCATGTATACACTGAGAAAAAATTACAGTTAAATTGAAAAGAGAAGAACATATAACAAGATTTGAAACATTAAAGGACTCAAAATAAAAGAAAGAAAGAGTCATCATTAGCTCACTCTCAAATCATTCAAACCCCTTGGTTTATGGGGAACATGAAAGTCAAACAAGTTTGGGATGAGACAAGGGTGAGTAAATGATGACTACATTTTTATTTTGGGGTGAATGAAATGAAATTTAATCATTCAAATCTTGATAGCCATATCGTTAGAACTCCACTCATATCAATATAGTTTGGACAAATATAGCATCTGTTAATAGAAGGGACGTGTGAATTCATAGTAGTTTTGGCATTGAATTATAAGCAAGCTACATTTAAAAATATCCTTTTTGGTTTTTGTGATCACATTAAATCCCATTATCCCAATAAATCATCATCATGGCATCTACACTTCACAGCTACAGAGGACACATTGCCTTATTAATTTATAACCATACTTTACACAATTTCTTTACTTACTGTATTGACAATGGTAAAAATGCAGCTGCTACTTTGAAACAGTGTGAATTAGCATAAAAAAAACTAATGCAAATACTTATAACAACATTATAGTAATAGCAACAAAAGAGGCAAAGGGTTACAATAAATGCCTGAGATTCAT
>JAUCMU010000043.1:3890544-3905636 GCA_032275025.1 Enteromius treurensis
AAGCTCAAAAGCAAATCGGTCTCTCTGGCGAGTTCCCATATGTAACGTCGAAGTGATTCGACTGAAAGGGTAACTGTTGAAAAGAAAGTAATGTAGGTACTAGGTACTGTGTGAGACAAAGCACGCTTGAGTAAATAAAATAATTTTAAGGTGTGGGCGCACTATCCCTTTAAAAAAAAAAAAAAGTGTCCTTTCATTAAGCACTGATAGTTTAATTTTTTTGAAGGCTTTCATCTCATATTCTCTAATTATGTAATTGTTAGATCATTTAAACTAAATAAATCAATATCTCCCATGTGCAACAGGACACACATCAGCAAGAGATCGATGAGTTCAGGATGACATCACTAGTGATGACGGTGTCAGTACATTCAAACCGTGCCACTCTGTGCATCGCAAAAGAGCGAGGGCAGTCGACAGTGTCTTTAACGCCAAATCACTGGCTAGGCTTAGAGTTCGTGGATTCAGGATGGTTTTAATGGATAGCTGTTTAAATAGATGCTTATGTTGTTATTTATTTATTTTTTGTAATTGTATTTTTAAGGTTTGAAACTAAATTTAAAAATGCCAGTGCACAGAACCCCCACCCCAAAACAATAACTATAAAATATAATGATCATAAGACATCAAAATAGTGAATTTTGTAATTCCATCAAGGTAAATGAAGATATTTCTTACTGCTTGACTTTTGATAGCTAATGAAAATATATGTTATCCCTCAAAGTGAATATGCCTAAACAAATCTGAAGAATTTTATTGTAATGTTGTATATTAAACTAATCTTTTATGCACTTTAATATTTGTACCATACTCTAAACTGGTGTATGGTTTTATAAAAAGAAAATTACCAAAAAAAAAGTGGCTTGAAAATGAGCTTAATTTTTAACAGACAAATATTGACTTAAGCTTTGGCATGATGATATTTATTTCCAGTAAACAAAATAGTTTCGTCTAGCCTCTGTTCTAAATAAACTACTTAACCCTAGTACATAAAAATATATTGTGTCAAGGAATGTTCTTCTTGTATTTTTTAACATAATATATATATTTTTATGCTAACAATATGGAGCATAAATATCAATGTTTTAAGTGTCACAGTGTATCATTTATCTTTTTTTTTTTTAATGGTGGCACATGGAGATTGAATGTCCTGAAAGAAAACCCAAAAATAAATGAATATAAAGATGATATATAGATAGATAGATAGATAGATAGCTAGATAGATTACTTGAATTTTTTTTTTTTTTTTTTTTGTATGCACATTTTGTACATACAGTATACAGTATAGGTTCCACATGCTGTGTGTGTCCTGTGGAGACAGATTCAGAAGGTCCCTTAAATATAGAACAAGTGACTTGGAATGAAAAATGTTGAAAGGAAAATTAATATCCAGAGCGTTGGACAAGATGATTACAAGAAATACACCAAAAAATAAAACATAATGGAAAGGGAGATTCAGCAACTGTTTCGCATTTTAAATTCTTCATTTAAAGAAATAAACCAATATGTTTGTGAGTCTGTGTGGGAGTCAAGGTCACAGTTATAGACCATGTATGAGAAAAACTGTATGAGAATTACAGGAGCAGTCATTTTCTGAAGCTAATTAGAAAGTACAAAACTACAGTAGTGCTGAGCGATAGATTTCTGTAATTCAGACTGCAATTGTTGAATTAATGCCTACGTAGCAAAAAACGTATGCGTTGAGAAATGTATATTAATAAATAAATTTTATCTTTATTACATAACATGTACATTATATATCTAATTAGCAGAGTGCAGAGCAGCAGAATTATGCAAAAGTTTTGATAGTAGTGATTAAATGCAGTGAATTATTGAAATAAAATTATTGTATTTCCAGTATACAAGAATGCTGTGCATGTAATCATGAAAGATACGGTTTAGTGCACTACTCGATATAAAATAATATAAATCCAATATAATCCAAAATTAAATTCCGTTTCAGTAAAGCACCTAATTTCATTACCTGATTTGATATTTAATATTAAATAACAGTCAGTCAAATCATATAAAATTAGTAAATAATTTTAGTCAGGACTTAGGTATTGTAATTGATAATTGTACAAGTATGCTTGCTTTTTTTAAAGTGTACTCAGGATGTGTCAGTTGTGTTAATTAGGTCATATTACGGAAATTATGAAATTATTTGTGAGTTATGTGGGTCTCCGTGACTTATTACTAACACAATTAAATTGTCTTAAACATTATTTTTCCTCACGTATATACATTTCACATTTATATAAGGGAAATTATAGACTAATAATTAAAGTCTTAATCTGATGTACTTTTAAAGAAATATGTTACTGGTTATGATTTTTGATTTAGTTCAAGGCACAAAAAATGTTTACTCAGTCATCTAGTCTAATGTGTTAAAATAATAGTGTTTCAGCATCTGTAATGATTAACTACTGATACTTTGCACAGCTGTAATTGTGCTTCCTTTTCCATCCTTGATTAAAGCATTTCTATAATAAAAAGATGTACCACTCAGCACTACTTTGAATATAGTCAACAAATGGTTCCTATATATGCTAGCTAGTGATTACACCGCAAGATGCAGACTTACAGTAAATATGGTAAGGGCTTATGCTTGGGTTAAAATACCATTTCATTTTTTTTAAACTTCTTTCAATCCATTAATATTGACTCTCCTGGGAAACTGAGAACAAAAATCTCAACATGATTGCTGTGCAAGATCCATCATATTAATTTGGCATCAAAATCAAAAGCGTTGTGTGACAGCTATAGAGCTGTTCGGTTTGCTGTTCAGACCAATGTAATAGGTTTCCTCTAAAAGGCTTTAGAATATTTGATTTTGTTGTCAAATAAGTTCAAATATGTTGTTCTGCAACATAAATTGCAGGGTCATGATTCAAATGTGAATTTTTAAACTTTGAAAAGTTGCTTCCTAACAACATAAATGGTTGTCATTGAGTGCTGTCCGGAAAAAAATAAATAAAAAAAATAGTTCCTTTAGGTGTACAACAGCTTGTCATTGAGGCAGTAGCCTCAAAGAGACACCTTTATACCTTCTTTACCTTCTTAACCTTCTAAATGGTGCATATTAGTACCTTAGAGTAATGATACCCTTAAGGTAATAGAATGTGCTTTTTTACTATGGCAAAGAAATGGTAAAGAGGCTACAAAGGTGTCCTTTTGAGGTCACTGCCCCAGTGACAAGTTTTTAGTTTTTTTCACCAATGCACTTATTGTGTTAATGTTGCATTGCAAAACTACTTTGCTGCTATTGTTTAAGTGTGGTTGTTACAGTGTTACAACAGTGTAATAAGAGATTTTCATGCAGCTTTTTTGTCAATGTTCAGTAAGCGCATTGTATAAAATTATACATTTTGTAAATGCTAGTGCATGTCATGTACACAGACTTTTGATATAGTTCTCAGGTAGCAACTTGATGGCAAAAACACAAAGGTTTCAAAATTCCCATTAGATTTGACCATTTATGTTGTAGCACAACTGTTAATAGTGACCATAGAAGTTTTTATACTCAAATAAAACTCAATAAGAAATGTATAAAAATCCAAATTAGAAAATCCTTTTATGTTGGCCTACAAACTGAAAGTTGGCGATATTCCATATTTTCACCACGATAAAAAACAATAACTTAAAAAAAATACAAAGAAGTATATTGAAGGAATTTGCCAAATTTAAATAATTTAGATTTATTTAAACATTAAAGGTATAAGCTAAAAAATCTGTATCTTTCAACTATATTCATAACCTCTTTTGGTCAGACAGAGTGGTGAGATAATTCACCACTATCACAAAAACTGCATTACCCATAGACAAAACACTGATGGTGATAGTTAGACAAATTGCGACATTCCTTACAATGAAAATGACATTCATGATTACTTTCCGTGGTGATGTAAACAGATATTATGATCCGGTAAAGGAAATGGTTCCATCTTGAATAGCTACACTATCCCCGAAACTTCACCTTCTTCTTTTTTAGCATTTGAGCCAAGCTCTCATCTTTTTTTTTTTTTTGAAAAGGGAGAAGCTCTTCTCTGGATGCAGGTGTAACATGTTGATTCAGAAACAAAGTCAATGTCTGTTCCAGTGATGAGGATGATCAGAAAGACAGAGATAAGTAGGACATTGGTCCACTAGTGTACTTTCTGCACCAGAGTTCAAGGCTGGCGCTTCTTTGACCGTCCGCTCGACTGCAGTTCTTCTTCTTCTTGCCAGTGTCCAGTTTGGACCGTCCCAACGGCTTGGACAGCGGAGGGCCGGTGGTGGGTCTGTCTGGACTGGCAGGACTGGTTGGGCTGTTGGTGGCCGTGGTTCCTTCAGGAGTTCCCTGGGTGATCTCGATACGAGGAGGTTCCATCAGGTCGAAAATGTTGAAGGCAGCCGGTTCTGGCTGACACATTACTGATGCGTCTGCAGTGTTCTGTCTCACCAGACCATTAGCGCCAGTCTGAACGCCAACGGACACCCTCTCGCTGGTGCTGGTGCTGTAACTGGTGCCAGTGGCAGCTTCCCGGCACATGGTCCACATGTTATAGCACTGAGTGAAATTAAAGAAGTTGCTGTTAAAAGTCTTGAGCTCTCCGCAGACATCCCTGCGCAGCTCCGCTAGCTCGTAGCGCATGGCCGAAATCTCCTCCTTCCACTGCATGTTGAAGGCGGCCACCATATTTGCAGACTCCTTGAAAGCCTGAATAGCCTGCGGGACGGGAGGGTCTGGTGGGGGCTGGGACGGGGGCGGACACGGCACTCGGTAGGCATGCGTGGAGGTAGGAGGAACGGAGATAGCTGTGACCGTGGAACTAGTGCTGTGTTGACTACGTGCAGCATTTTCTCTCTCAAACCGCTCGATTTCCTGATAAGCCGAGGAGCTGGCGCCATCGTCGTCCTCAATCATATCCTCATTTAGCAATGAGGTGCCCTCCATTGCATCATACCCTTCTGGAAGACAAATTTGAATATGGAGATAGGGAGATTCAAAGGGATGAACAGCTGTGGAATGTGGCGAAGCCTCTCACTTTATCTCATGTCAACACAAGAGTCTCTTATTAGCAGTATGTGAGTAAATGCCCTGTACAAACAATTTTCAACTGTGCAACTTTTCCTGGGAATAAGTTAAAGGGGCTTTTCATATGGGTCAAATAGCCAAAATTGTACCTTTAGGGGTACAACACATTGTCACTAGGGCAGTACACTTAAAGAGACACCCTTGCACCTTCTTTTCCCCTGAACTGTTCATAATCATACCACAAGAGTACATATTTTTAAGGATACATATTATTACTCTAAAGCACTACTACGCACCCTATAGGGTTAAAGAAGATACAAATGTGTCCTTTTGAGGGGAAAGTCCTTTTGTCTTTTTAATATTTTTTTCTGACAGTGTATGGAGAGATACTAAAGAACTAAGACTGTACATTAGATTACTGAGGAAGCAATTCCAATTCATGCTTAATTTCAGGCTAATTAATTTTTCCGGTTGATTTTCAAAGAAAGCAAGCAAATATACCAACTAGGATTCACTCAGGGGCATCGCTAGACCTTTTTACTAAGGCATGAGACCAAGTTAAATATCACCCTGCCCAACTTAAATATTACTAATAAATTTTAATGTGTAAATGGTATGGATGTATATAAACTTGAGAATCATTTTCACTGATCAATTTTCAGTAATCAAGTCATGTGTTTTATGTCATTTATGTCAATATCTGTTTATAATCAGTGTTTCCAGATTTGTTAATCTTTTTTTAACCAACTTGTCAAACAGATTCTTAAAAAGGTCTGAAATTGTTTGTGATTAAGTTGGATTCATTCGAACAGTTCAACTAATGCAGCAAATCGTTCTACCCAGGCTCATTGAAAATGCATGTATGTTTTCTGCAAAACTAAAATATGTTTAAATCAAAGTACAAAGTATGATTAACAGGATACGTTTCGATTAAGAAAGTATAATTTGGACAGCCTGTCCAGTCGGGCCCCTGTTGTGATCCCGTCCCCTCTGGATAGAAATTATGATTGCGGTCCGCAGCTGTGCACATTGCTTTTCAGGGGTTCCCCCACAGTAGAAATCACAACCGCGTGCCCCTCCTCGGTAGAAATTGTGTTTCCCCCTCCATCATCAGGCCCTTAGAATCATCCCCCCCCCCCCGGTGCCCCTGGTTCCGTGTACAATATTATGTTGTGACCTCAAAACCATCTTGTATCTACAATACCTTGTAGCTTTTAAATTGCAGTAGGCTTATTGTAACATTTTTACCTTCTATCTAGTAGGTTTAGGGTTTGGTTTGGTATAGGTTGTATGTTAATTGGAGTATTAACTTTACTAGCGCATTAACAACACAGTATATATCCTGCAATGCGTGCCTGTAAATGTAATAAAAACATGGTCACGTATTGAACATGCATTTTAGCTCCACTCCACTGGAGATTTCACTTTTAAAACTGCCGTAAAACATGCAATGAGTTATGTACTGCAATGGTGGTGCAAGCATGTATTTTCAATGGGCCTGCTTTGGAATCATTTAAAGTTTTTCACAAAAAAATAATAGCGGTATCAGTGGAGTCACTATGAAATTCTGGAAATTATGAAACACTATGAAAATTTTGCTTGGGAGGGGGGGGGTTGTTCCGCTGCCGGAGAAAATTGTTCTGTGCCCTATGCTCTAGAGGAGGTGGATATTTACCTCCACTGTAAGAACCTAAATTTTAATTTCATCATTTCTCAACAACAAAACAGTCTAGCTTGTGAATGACATTGTGCTGCAGGGAAAAACAATTTTTATCCATTTATATCCAAAACAGATAAAAGGCTAGAAGCACCCCTGGTATAATAAAAGTGTTAATGTTAAAAATGGACTAATTTGAATTCAGTGCAGATTGCATTGTCAGGGTCTTTTACTTTCTTTTACTCACATACATTTAGCTTTCAGATATGTGTTTACACTGCCTTCTCACTCACATCAAAGAACATTTAATCTGTTCAGCCTTTCCATCTCTTCACAGCATAACCAAAACAAAAACAATATTTCAATGCTACAATAGCTAACCACCTTTTATTGTTTTATCAAATAACAGAGCGTTGTGGCAAATGTGGAGGCAAATTTTTAACGATTGTCCTTTTTTTGTGCAGCAGAAAAGATGAAAAGGCAATAAAATGTCACGCAATCATTCAGGCAAGGAGATATGAACCCTATTGAATATGTTAAAAAGCCAATCTATCAAGCTGATTGGACCATGTGGAAATTATAGGGGTGGCATTAAGAAGAAACACAATCCAATAAAGTCCTTTGTGAGGGCTGCACCAGGCAGAGGCTGCAATCCCACTGTCCATCACAGCTGAAATCTTCCACACCAGCTCTTACTTCCAACCGCATTTTGCTGGCCACGTTTGTTCATGCACCAGTATTAATAGAAATTATTGCAAAAATATCACCAAAACACTTATTGTTGTCAATATGACACTAGTCTTACAAAATTTTAAACTCTCCAGAATGTCTTGCCCCATAGACATTCCCTGTAAGTCTTTTTTAGTTTTTTCAAAATAATTTTCTGTGGTAATCGACAACATTTAATTTGGAAATAAAATAAAATAAAACAAACCAATAGTTAAAAAAGGCTTTTTATAGAAAAGCATTGCTACTTTGGCAACTGAACACTGGATCTGACCTTTAGTGGTGTGTCTTTCAAAGGTCTAATCCTGATTTAGTTGAGAAGGCAGTGCAAAAACACACATATCCATTGAAAGATGTATGCGTGTTGACATTATAATACCTGTGACAGGCATCTCTCCAGCTGCTTTTTTCCCCTCGATCTCCTTCCTGTGATGGCCAACGAGGGGTCATGATGCCCACCCTCCCTCTCCACCATCACAGAACACCCAACACCTTACTCAATGATTTTAGCGGCAACTAAATTTAGCTTCATCTAATTGTGAATTTATGGTATATGCTTGATAACATTACTCTGATTGGTCGGAGCATCTATCCCAGAGCTCAAGCAATTATCTGAACTTTCTTAAAAGTCTTTAAGGATAGAAAGCATCTAATTTAGAATCTACACATACACAAATTATGGTTCTCTTTGTAAATCCAAAGTAGTACAGGACTGCTGAAACAAGAAGTCCTCCAGAGTGAAACAGAGTGGGTGAAATCCTTTTGAGAAAATGGTTTTGTCCTACAGCCGGTTGACTTGAGCTGACAGGGATTGCATATTGAGCCATATGTGGTGAAAACACTTCAGCAGAGTGAGACGGTGGGATTGGAGAGCTCTCCTTTCTCCTTAAGAGTCCTTGGTGTGTTGTCAGTATGAGTTTTTTGACAGTATGAAGGTCCAATTAAATCAAACTCCAGTTTGAATAACAAACACAAAGAAGCCCACATTTAATGAAAGCTAGAGCGACCAAACAAATCATACAAAACAAATTAGCATTTTGATTTTCAAATGTAAAAAACTAAAAAAAAAAGTATTTTTAGTGTCATTTGACATCAATTTGTGGCATTTCAATAGGGTTCATAGCTTTACTCCATGTGTACACCAAACACAGCAGGGGTGTTAGGACAGGGTGCGGCATTCTTTTTGCGCAAAGAAACTGTGACACGTGATGCACACTTTCCCATGAGTATGTGCTGCACAAAACCTCCACATTTGCTCTGTCAGGTCTTCCTAAACCCATTTAGGTTGTGAAAATGACTCATTAGTTAGGATTAATGTTAAAACTGGATTAGGATAATAGGATTTGTTTTCACCTACAAATTTTGAATTCATACAGAGATTATTAAATCATAATTCAATTAGCGCATTAACAAACCAACCAATATTTCACCTCAGTGACAGAAAAATTGCCCTCAAGCAATATTATTACGAAGCTTTTTAAAACTTTTTTCAATGTGAAAATAAATAATGCAAAATAATTCAAACAATAAACCAATCCCTTATGTGGTTAACAGACATTTGTTACAATTCTAAAATTAACTATAAAATATTTAGAGGTTGGTTTAGCACACAGAAGTAACTACGTATAAACTAATCTAAAATAAAGCAATCTAATATTGCTTTAAAAATATTATAAAATATTATGCCTTGAACACTAGGCGTTAACATTTAGTTTTTAAAATTTAATTCTGACAGAACTGAAAAACAAATATTGCTCTAATTCATTTTGATGGAAAAGGAAAACTTTAATTTCACCAGTCTTAAAGAAAAGACACCAGTCTTATCTTGACTTCCAAACTTCATTTAACTAATATAGATGTTTTATGCAACACATAATATCGAAAAAACCTGATTATGAAGTTCACAGTCATTGCTTTGTGCATTCAGGACTGAGACACCATTTAAAGTTTACCAACCCAAACCAAAATCTGTATTTTTTTAACTGCTTTTTTAAGGACTGTGAACATGTCTAAAGCCGGCCTTCCTTTTCAACCTTAACCTGACTTTCTGTGCTGCGTGAAAACACTTGCCCATGGTGTGTTGCATGCTCTGGACAGCTGTGCTAGTTAAAAGCATGCTGAGATGTGTCTGTACCTAAGTCCCTCTGACCCCTAGTCTAACCTGTCGTTACCGCCGGACCCAACTAATCAGAAGCCCAGAAAAGGACGCATGACTCGTGCAAAGGGATTTGCAGGCAACCGTCTCTCAAAACTCAGGGAACACAGACGCAGAAAAGCAAACACACACAACAGACAGGTGCCGACGGACACGACATTCAAGTCAGTCATCTCTCAAGCACAAGGGAATCCCACTGTACATATGTAGGTATGCCAGAGTATGTAGTCCAGGCTGTGCTGAATGTATGGCAGGTATGTGCTCTAAGCCTTTTCTCTTTCTCTCTCTCTCTCAGGTGGCATTTGAGGCATACGGTTACCTGTTGTGGATCTGAGAGTTGAAGTAACAGTAGAAGATGTCATTGAAGGCAAGCAGTCATCATCTTGGGAATACCCAGCCTGAATTGCACGCAGGTAACTGTGGCTTCGAGTGCGGAAAGAGCCGGGCAGGTCCAAGGCCTCCACGGCCTGGGATTCTACTTCGCTAAAAACGGACTCGCAAACTGACTCAAACTGGCCATTGACCTCAGTCTCACTCACCTGAGAGACAAAAACAGGAATAGCAGTCCTTAATTTTTCCTCTTCCTTTCTCTTTCTCACTTTGATTCTTCCCCTTTGCACAGTAAATATGAAGGAGTGTTAGCAGGAGGAATATACCACTGGCAATTTCCGACCTTGAGCGTCTCAGTAGAATTATGTCAAAAAGCAACAAGAGAAAACATTTCAGACTGGAACATAATCTCATAATAGGTAAATGAAAAAAGCAGATAGTTTGAAGAACTTTCGGAGGTAAAATTGCAGTCAACAGCAGTAGAGAGCAAGAAAACAGTCATTTTCATAAACCCAGCATAATAAGACGAATGTTAACTTGCCTAAATCAACTTCAACATTAAGCTCACATGTACAAATATAATTTATTAAACTGTTCAATTACTCATTTTAAGTCTTCCTTGAACTGCAACACATATTTGTAACACAATCCCTACACTAATTAAAATATTTTTCAATGTGCATAAAACATCTCAAGTGTAAACTACTCCATCAATAAAATCTTATTAAAAGCCACCAACCTAAAGACTACCTGAACTTACACTAAAACAGCTCAATAGACCTTATCGCCAGCTTTCTGTCATCCTGTTTTAACAATTGCTTGCACGCACAAAAAATTGAGCAAAGCTAACATAACATGTTATTGTCTCTTTTGACAAACATGATAAAACGTTGTTCTTAAATATCTCCACAACTCTTTTGGGATAAACAAAAATTCTAGTTTGAGGTGGTCAATAAGCTTAAAATGTTTATGGGACATTGTCAAGTACACGTAGCTAAACCAGCTTAGCCAAGATGATCTACAAGCTATAGCCAGGCTGATCAGGTACTAGGGCTCATCTGTCTTGTACGATGGTATTTCAACCCCTAAATTAAGTTTTGGAGCATAATTACTCACCTCAACATATTCCCAATTTGCTTATCCAAGGCAAGATTTAAATTCCAATCCAGTCACCAAAATGCCATCCCAATTTGTCTTTGGCCTGGTAATTCTTTTTGAAGAATTTAGCAACCACCTAAATTAAGCTCAACCTATTCCCCACTAGCTTAACCAAGATGGTCTACCAGCTTTTACCAGGTACTAGGTCTTACTGGCCCTGACAGTTGGTAATATGCGGGACCAACCACCTTAATCAAGCCGTTCACATTTTTAAACATAGTTACTGAGTTCAGCATATCCCCCCACTTGCTTAGCCAAGGAGGTCTACCAATAGTAACCCAGTTGAACAAGGTGGCCTCCCAAGCTGGTCTTTGGTATATCTTGTTGTTAGTTCTGCTGGTTAGCCACCCAAATCAAGCTGGCTTTTGGAATGTATTTTATCAGCTTAATATCTCCAGCAGTTCAGACAAAAATGTCTAACAACTGCAGTCGTGATGATCAAAATTAACTTATTTCTCTACCTAACCAGCTGGTTGTTACTCTGGTCAACCACCGAAACCACCTAAACCAAACTAGGTCTCCAGTAGGATTCCACACTAGCTTAGCCTAGGTCACCCATCAACTCCAACCAGGCTGTCCAAGATAACACAAAGTCTTCAAAAGTCTACTCTCCAAATCAGCTCAAGACACAATCAAAGAAAAGTGCAGAGCATCTCAGACATCTAAAGCCCTCTGTTTGAAACCACTTACTGTAGGTAGATAGTCCATGCTTGTACCTGTGTGTCAGTGCCATGTGGTGTTGCGAGTGGTTGGACTCACCTGGCTGACACAGCTTGCCTGACTGAAGGTACTGACTGCACGCATGTAGCTCTGGTTTCTGGAGCGAAACTGTGGAGGGATGAAGTTGGTTGCTGGGTCCAGAGACACGCTGGGGTGAGGGCGCATATCTCTCGTTGTTTGCAAGTGGTAGCCAGAGCTAAATGGAGGGAACAACCAAAAACGAATGTAGCCACAAGGGTAACCTATTCAGAATTAGATTGAAGGGTCACTCTGCAATAACCGCCACTTTTGGCAAACTTTGAGGAGATGATTTAAGATAAAGTGACTTGGTTAACAGCTTCGCCATCATTAACCCAAATGTAAAACAGTTTCAGTTTGTAAACTTATAAGCCACATATAAATACAGATACACACCAAAATGACGATGCAGCAAGGAAACCATTTTCCCAGAGGTGCAAAGAAATTATTTATATTATGGTAGTTTTCGGACACTAATGAGCATCAACCATCTTATTTTTAGTATTTTTCCAAACTTAGAATTTTTTATGTTATGATAGCCCAACAAAGAGCAACCATCATGGAAAAATAACATGACATGTAACAGCGAGGCCTAAGAACACACATTACAAGTGCTTCTAGTCTCAATCCAAAACCACAGACAACAACTATCTGTCAGCAGAAAATCCCAGGCAACTATATGGATAAGACAGAAAGTGTGTAAGGAGTGAAAGAGAAATAAGATGAAATTTTTGAAACCTCCACCACTTCCTCACTGCGAAGACAGCGTTCCCTTCATCGACAGCGTTCCCTTCATCCTCAGCTAATGTGTGAATTCTCATCTACTTTCACATAAACATGACAAGAAAAATAATAACCATTATTTATCCTTTAAAGTTAAGTGTGTAATTTCTGAGACATAATTACAAAAAACAATGTCTGTTTTTAAACTGTCATTGCCACTAATTAGCAAACAGATAATGTACCATTGATTCCCAAACTAACACCACTGAGCAGTGTTGCTGTGGCTGGCTGTCTGGGATGCTCAAACTAACTTTTCAGGGTTATCAACTTTTAAATGGCTAACAAATAGTCATTGCAAATTAAGGCATTCAGAACATTATACACTTCACAAGCGAAATCTCAAACTCTGTCTCACTATTTTTATCAGCACATACTGCAGCCAAGACTTGTACCTCTCATTTAAATTTTTATGAAATATCCTGAAGTGAATTTATGCTTGTGAGACCCTGTCCTTTAAAGACTCAGAAATAAAAACCTGACATGTAGTTTCGAAAATTATCTGTATATGTAATGTTCAAAATCACCTATTTTTGTTATCTCTCTCAATGTAAGGCAAAGGCCTTGGAAATAATAATAATAATTATTATTATATATATATATATATATATATATATAAAATAAATGCAGTGAATGAAATCGTTTGGGTGCATGCCTTACTGTAATAATCTGTACTGAAGGGAGATCATGGTACGGCATGACAATGTAATAAAACAGAAGCTGTGATTTAAGTCAGTAATTATCTGTAATAATAGACATTAATTCCCTAGTTGTTAGCTAATTAATTAGACTGAAATTACTGAAAAAGAGAAAGTAACATGATGTTGATGCTTTACCGTCATGCAGCTAAATGATAAAATAAGTAGCTACGGCTGACAGTCTTGACTGTCAATACAATGTCAATGGTTAATCCTAGAGTTACTGTGGCCTGTGAACTGGAAAGGTACTAAAATCTCTTTTTTCTGCTGCCCTTGAACAAGATACCAGGCTTTTATGAGACTGCCATTCATCAACAGAGGTACTATAGGTGTAAAACATTTGCTAAAAGACACATAACGTCTCGGTTACGTATTGTAACCCTCATTCCCTGAAGAAGGGAACAAAGATGTCATGGTGGTGACCGACGAATAGGAATCTCGCTCCGAGATGTCCAATCTACTCTGTGTGTATGTAAACACGCCAATGAATTTCATTGGCATACGCTGATTAGGATCAGCTGAACCTAATCGCAGCGCGAGTATAAGTAGGTCAACAGATCTAGCGTTCATTAGTTTTTCGCTGAGGAGCCGAGCCAGTGATACGGCCCCCTAGCAGCGGTACAGCCCCTATGGCGATGGGACATGACGCCTCCATTCCCTTCTTCAGGGAATGAGGGTTACAATACGTAACCGAGACGTTCCCTTTTAGTCGGTCACTTCGACGTCACGTCGGTGACCGACGAATAGGGATCCCTACCAAAACAACATAGAGACTGTCCCTTCCAGTCCCATGTGGGAGTCTCCCAATCCCCTGTGTTTGGTCTCTGGGATGGGACTCGACCACATGAACCAGCACTGCACTATATATTAAATGGATACTGGGACGTCCAATGTAGGACTTACGGAATGCCATTCTCTTTTAAGAGTAAGACAGAATTCACATATATCATGAATTTCAATGCATATGGAATATAGGAGGAGATTGAAACCCTCAAGAACTGGGGAAGGTAATTCTTTTACCAAATACCCCCTGAGATCCTCAGGGTAACACTCAGGGGTTCCCAGCCCTCTAGCAGTTCTCAAGGATACATCGCCTCAAGGGCCTGGCATCAGATGCTCCGCAACATCCAATTGCCTAGGGCATAGGAGGACTCACAGTGTCTACTGATAAGGTTTACTGGAGAAGGATGCCAAGCCGCCCGAACAGGTCCTACTCCGGTTCTTCAGCTCTGTTTGAGGTGAGAACATGGGAAGATACCGGTTCAACACGAAGGCTATAGAACCTAGCAAACGTGTTTGGGGTCGCCCAACCCGCATCTCTACAGATGTCTGCAAGCGAGGTGCCACGTGCCAGAGCCCAGGACGAAGCTACACTTCTAGTTGAGTGAGTCCATACACTGAGGGGGCAGGGCACACCCTGAGCTTGGTAAGCCAGGGTGATGGCGTCCACTATCCAGTGGGCCATCCTCTGCTTGGAGACGGCATTCCCCTTCTGCCGTCCACTCTGAAAGACAAAGAGCTGGTCTGAGGTCCTGAAGCTCTGTGTCCGGTCAACTTAGCATCTGAGTGCTCAGACGGGACACAGCAACAGTAGGGTTGGGTCTGCCTCCTCCGAGGGCAGCACTTGGAGGTTCAATACCTGATCTCTGAAAGGAATGGTGGGAACCTTGGGCACGTAGCCGGGCAGTGGTCTCAGTGTTACCTAGGAATCCTCGGACCTGAACTCGAGGCACGAATCGTCGACCGAAAACGCATCCAGGTCCCCTACCCTCTTGATGGAGGCCAGTGCGAGCAGGAGCAGAGTTTTCATTGATAGAAACTTCAGCTCAACTG
>JAUCMU010000043.1:3905736-3917647 GCA_032275025.1 Enteromius treurensis
AAGCTCTTTTACAGGCCTGTCCACAGCACCTTGTCCCCTCAGGGGACCCAGAGATAGAGGAAATTGCTCTTTTGTCGTGATTTTGGGTACCGCTGACTGTGGGTTTGCGAACAAACGAAAAAGTCTCCATCCGGCCCTCCTCCGGAGAAGGGATTGGTGTTACCATCTCCTATAGAGCAGCTCCTTCCATCTCTGGGTCGCCTGTCCTAAGGCCGCTTACACTTCTTTTTTTCACAGGGTTTTGCAGGGGCCTGGAAAGGCTGGGCATTGCCCCCACGGCTGGCTCCCCGATGCGGCCGCTGTGATGGCTGCTGCTGGGGCTGCGGAGGAGCGACTAGCAGACTGAGGCGGTGCCTGCGGTGTCCGGGTGGAGCCAGCAGCTGGATGCCGTGGAAAGATGTGACAGATTGCCTCGGCCTGCTTCTGGGCGGCGGAGAACTGCTGGGCAAACGTCTCCACCGCGTCGCCAAAGAGGCCGGTCTGCAACACGGTAGCATTCAAGAACCTAATCTTGTCTGCATCACGCATGTCGACCAGACACAACCATAGATGGCACTGTTGGACCACCATAGTGGACATCGCATGACCAAGGGCACGCACCATAACCTTCGTCGCTCAAAGCGCGAGGCCTGTCGCGGCACGAAGCTCAGAAAGAACCTCTGGATCATGGCCACCCTCGTGCAGAGCTCTCAGTGCCTTGGCCTGATCCACCTGCAACAAACACCATGGCGTGCATGGAAGACGCAGCCTCTCCACAGGCATTGTAGGGTTCATCAACCAGAGCTGACGAATGTTTACAGGCCCGGGAGGGAAGTAGCCTGCAGACACAGTTGCATCGCAAAAGACCTCTCCACCTGGGGGACCCCCATGTAGCCCCTCGCTATGCCACCGTCAAGGGTGGTGAAGGAGGATGAGCCGCTCAATCCCCCTGGCGGCCCGGGCAAAAGTAGAATGGCTCAGGAACGTTCGCATGAACTGCTCGGCTCCAAAGCGAAAAGCTAATGAACGCTAGATCTGCTGACCTACTTATACTCGCGCTGCGATTAGGTTAAGCTGATCCTAATCAGCGTATGCCAATGAAATTCATTGTTTACATGAATTGTTACATTCATGCATGTTTACATACACGCAGAGTAGATTGGACATCTCGAAGTGAGATTCCTATTCGTCGGTCACTGATGTGACGTCGAAGTGACAGACTGTAAGGGAACTACACGAATATAGCTAATAAATGAAAGTATCTCCCCTAATGAATATCAAGGATATTAAATTAACCCAATAATTTGGTCGTTTCATCCTTTCTTACTTATTTTCATAATATAGACCAACCATTACTTTAAAGTGCCCCTATTACGGGTTATGAAAGGTTCATATTTTGGTTTTGGGAGTCTCAAGCAACCGGTTGGCATGAATGCCACCTGATAATATGCATTTACTTTTCAATCGATTAATTTTTCCAAACCCCTCCAGGGATTGGTCGATTTCATTTAAAGCCATGTTTTTAAGCTTTTAAAGCTGCAAAAGCAGCACCTGGTTGCAAAGAATGAATTTTTATTCAGACCAACATGTGAGCGGCAAAAGGCAAATGTTTAATTAATGGCTTGGGAATCATTTAAAAAAAAAAACAATGATTCAGATTTGACTTTTTCTTTTAAGAGACAATAACCTTATACACAGAGTACTTTCAGATTTAAAACTAGAACGTTTTCATTCACTTAGAGCTGTAACACACTGCATCAAAGAACATTTTCTAAAATGCATAATAGGGGCACTTTAAAACTTATGTTAGACAGAATAAAAAGTCAATAAAAAGTTAAATATGTTTGGAACAACATGAGAGATTGTATAGAAAATAGATTTAAAACAACGTATTACCAACTGTACATAAAATATAAAGTTTATTTAATCAGCATAATTTTTAGTTCAAAAAGATACAACACAGAATTGTGGGTAAGTCAGAATGGGTATTTGACAACTGATAACTTTCCTTGCTAAGAAAGTGCTCACAGCTCAGGGGTTGTGCAGGATATGTAGGTACCAAAGTCACACACAGAGCAACTATTTTGAGAGATACAGACTTTGACTGTGTCTCTGGAGCAACCTACAGTAGACAACTTGTGCCTCATGTTGTTTTCCATTTTCAGAAATGTTGCCTCACACCCAAACAGATGCCCTTCTTTTCATCAGTTTGACAGCAAATAAAAATGACTGTCTGGACAATATCTCAGCAAAATCCTGACTTTACACTATAGGCTAGCACTGGGAAAGTTACTTGAAGTAGTCAATTGCCAATGACTTATTTCTAGGTTACTTAATGACCTTTATTTTAGGCTACTCTGTCAGTGCATTTCACAGTTTTACTATTTTATACGCTTATGTCGCAATATCAAGTAACAGATTAATTATTGTTATTTAATGTATTAATTTTGATTGCAAGAGTCATTCTTAGTTTGTCAAAACAAAACAAAGGCAAATATTAAATTAAATAACTAATAATTCAATGTAGGTTTTATTGAACCATTATAGAGGTTGAATTTGCAAAATATAAGTAGCCAAATCACCTCATTACACTTTAAACAAAATTGTAAGATGTAGATACAATTTAATCTTTATTTATATCTTTATTTAGTCACTATACAATTTTAATAATTTAAAAAATTTAAGTTTAATTCAGTGTGTTGTCCAGTGATGTTTATTTGAAATTAATTGTAAAACTTTTGTTCTCAGTGTACAAATAAAAAATAATCTTTTAATAACAGTATATATTTTATAATATTGAAATCAAAAGACTGTTTGTGTGTATTTTGTTATTTAGTGATGTCTCTTGCACATAGCATCATATAGTGCCCTTATTATAGGCACAGTCTCTGGGGCAATGTGGGCTAATCGTCTTTCAGGAGGCTGATAAATCATGATCTGAGCAACTCTACAGCTCCTGGAAAACACCTGTATGGGGCCAAATCTTTAAACTCAACACCAACATCTGCATTACTTTAAAGAATGCAGTTGTTCATTACTTTAAAGAATGCAGTTTTTCATAAATACTGAGTTGGCATAAGTGAGTTCTTTTGATTTTCTAGTTTTAAAGTGCCCAGATCCGTGGCTGATGTATATTAAAAAACTAAAGCTGTGAATGACAGCTGCTCTGTAATGCTCTCTGGAAAACCTAGAGTAGATGTTGTTTGATGTTGGTGTTGCTTTTGGGTGGTTGCCAGATAGTTATTATCCAATTCTTGTAATGTTTTTCTCCAACTGCAACTACTGTATTAAATAAATAAATAAAAAACGTCTAATTATATTTTATTAGGTATTTTATGACAACACAATAAGCAGGTGTTAAAAGAACAAAACATGCTGTTGCTTAATATTTTACTTCATATTCCAGACCATCCACAGCCTACACTGCTTCACTAGAGCCACAATTTATATGATTTAACTATTACTGAGGTACAAATACATACATAATATATCATTTACATAAAAACTAACCTCACTAACACCACAGTGATTGAAAAATCACTCTTATTCAATTTAACAATCATTCACTGCTCCCCCTTCTGTGGCCAAGCAGGTATGTAAAGTACTTCAGTAACTCTATTTATTTACGCTACTAGTTTTCTATAATTTGCAATTCACTCAAGTACTCTTCAAGCTGAATCTTTTTACTCTATTCAGTTATATTTTCATATGTATATAAAGTAAGAGTGAAAAGATGAATATATAATATGACTGTATAGAATAACTGTGATGCATTTTAGAATTATTCGAGAAATAGGAATTATTTAAATAGAATAGAAATAGAAACTGTCAGAAAATGTGCCTTTACCCTATAATACTTAAAGGAATAGTTCATCCAAAAATGAAAATGCTGTCATCATTTTTTAATAATATCTTGTTTTTTGAGAGAAAATCACACAGGGTTAGGACGACATAAGGGTGGGTTAAACTATAACTATAATTTCTCTTTTACACTATTTACCACCCTACAATATGTGTTTACACCCCTGTGGCCAGGGCTCACAAGCTGTTGACTGCACTGAAAATGGTCTAAAGCACACAAGATAACAAGACTATTAAAAGAACATACAGTGCACAGTTTTTCTGCACATTAATATGGTCCTCAGTGATGCTGTGAGCCACTCAAACATCACACAATCTACTCTTCACAACTAGCGAAAACCAGCTGATTCTAATGAGCGAACCCCCTGGAGACAGCTCAGGCTTTTGAATTGAAAAAATACAGTTTGATAAGGCAGGAAGATAAACAACTCAGCGTTAAAAACGAGAACAGTAAAGATCTATTGAGATTTACCTTTGGGTGTCTATATGTGGCCTCTGCATGGCTGATTTAAGGACAAGGGCATCGGAGCGCACGGTCTTCTGAGGTGACGACTTGGGGCTGCTATCAGACTCACCACTATCATCGTCTCCCATGGCTTTGACATAACTACTGCTACGCATCCGGCGGCACGGGATCTCCTCGTCCCTCTCAATCCCTGGATAACCCCCCCACTCATCCTGAGGCACCTGCAGGGATACAAACACACAGCATCAAAGCTTACTCTCACACGCGGAGCAAGAAAATACTGCACCTTTCATCACACATCACGTCAAGCTGTTTGTTAAACCTGCCATATGTAGCTAACTTTCCGCCAATATATCCATCTCAATTAGCCAGGAATTCCATGAGCTCTTTGTGGCTTTATTATTAGCAAGTATAAAAGCGTAAATAAATATATAAATAGATTGTTTTTGTATTTTTAAGTATTTAACTACTTAATTTTTTTTTTTAAATGTAACAAAAACATGTTTTGTTAAAAATAAGATATTACATAAATAAGCATGTTTAAATAAAATAAATAGCACTATCAAACATTTATTATTTATGATTAATCAAATCTAAAATAAAAGTTTTTATTTACATAATATATCTTTGTGTACTGTTTATATTTATGAGTGTGCATTTATATATTTAGATGTAAATATAAAAAATATTAAAAAGACAAAGAAAAGTTGAAAAACAGGTAAAAAAACATCTCAGGGTTATGCATGTTCCTTGAAGGAACGAGACACTGCGTTGATACGCTTTGGGAACGCCTTCGGCGAGACCACGCTCTGAATCTGCTGTAAAATCTGTCTAGATTAGAGTCAGGTGTAGTTGTAGTGTGAAGCAGCACAGCTAAAGCAAAAGGACGGCCGAGTCTGGGGTCAATGGACGGTCTAGCCCATAAAACCTAGCAAAGGTCAAAGGGGGAGACCAACCCGCTGTGTTGCAGATGTCCTTCTTCGCCTCCTGATGCCTTTCCACCACCACATCGACCATACCGCCGAATAAACCTGACGGTGAAAAAGGCACATCCAAGAGGCAGGCTCTGTCCTGGGCTCTAACCTCGGTTAGGGACAGCCACAGGTGTCTCTCAGCCCCCACCAAAGCTGACATAGAGCGCCCCAGGGCTCTAAAGTTCTCTTTGGTAGCTCTGAGCGAAAGATCAGCAGTTTTCCCCAGTTCCACAATGTCCTCAGCGTAGATCTGCCTCCTCTCGCTCAGCTCCTTCAGGAGGTCAGCTTGATACGCCTGCACAGCAAGTGTGTGAAGGCATCTTCCAGCTTGACCCGCCGCTGCATAGCTCCTCCCCACCAGCGCTTTTTGGAAGGCAACGCCTGCTCTCTCTTCAGTGAGGATGTTCCTGCTGCCGAGAGATGATGAGCGAGCGTCTGCTTGACCGGGGGCATCATCCTGTAGCCCTTCTCCGCTAACCCTGCCACATTGCCATGATATTTCGGAGGCTGGCACGTAAGTCTGTGCTGAGAATGGCCGGGACGGCAAAGAACCGCAAACTGCGGCGGGAACTGCGGCGGGAAGGTGGCAGCCGTGGCCGCAGGAAGCGCTCATCCAGCCTGCTGGTCGATGGCTCAGCTCGCGGTGCCTCGGGCCAGTCCAGGCTGAGTCTCTCCACAGTGCGAGTCACAACAGCTCCCCATAACGTGGGGACTGGGGCGGTGGCTGGTTGTCTAAGCTGACAACATCGACTTCCTCGGAGGACGATGAGTGTCGGGCAGACTGGCTTCCATCCCAAGTAGAAGTGGCCGCTCGCGGCCCTTTTAGTCTCGGGTTACTGGTGGGTCTAATGGGCTGGCATGGAGATAGAGGATCGCACGTTTCCACGCCTTCCATCAGATCCACTTGCGATCCCCATGACTGCAAGCGCCGGTTCGCCTCGGCGACAGCGGGACCTGAGCCCCGGGGAGCACTCACAAACACTCCCTCTTGAAAGAGAGCCCTGCGAGATCGGAGAGTAGCCAGAGAAAGCTGCATGCACGCTAAGCAGTCTCCGCCCTCGAGGGCAGCTGCCGCATGCTCCTCTCCGAGGCAAGCTACTGTGTGTCCTGCAGCGTGAGAAACGGGCCACATGGAGTAATACATTCTTTGAATGTTCTTGCCTGACTCATCGTGGAAGAATTCTTCAGTTTTATTGTTTAACTAAAAGTAAACATGACTAAAAACTAAACAAAACTGGGTGACACGTTACTCACATATAATGCCTCTTAAAAGTTTTTATAATGTATGTTTTAATGCATTACAAAGTATCTTTTCATAAATGAAATTTAACCATATTGAAAATTAACCAGATTCAAAATTCACGATATTAAAAGCATTAGAAAGAATATGTAAGTATTATAACTGTGGTCACAACTGTACATGAGATTGTGAGATGCTTTAAAAGGTGCAGTAAAACATTTTTTATATGATGTACTATTTAAAGGGTTAAAATAAAGTATTACCATAAGCAATAAAATAAAAACTAAATTTATATAGATAGATAGATAAATTAACAATGATAATTAAGCCATTTCATTTTAAGTGGAATTCATAATCCTCCAAAAACAAAAAACAATTAGCAAGAGGGCATGAAGAGCTGAGTCAGAGAGCTTAGGACCCAAAGCTGGATCAGATTGCCACAGAAATCCTGGAACCCATGCTTTCTTTCAGTCTCTTGATGGTAATTAAGTTGACTCATTTACTTATTTATTAACATATTAGTACATTGTGACTTACATATCCAAAAGACAGGATATGTTTGTTTCGTGAGACAATCATGTCAGTAAATGACCGGAATAGGTTCTATTAAGCAGGTTCAAAGAGAATATAAAGTGATATAACTGACTAGTGGAAGCTACTCTCAAATACTCTGAAGCTCTATAAGGGTGGTAATCGTTTCTCAGGGTGATGTGAGTAAGAGAACATTTGCCTGTGATGAATCCTGGCTTTTGGAAGCCAATTATTTCATAGAGGGGTGCTGGAGTTGCTATGTATTTTTATTAATTTTAGCAGTAGCACATACACACTGTTTTATCTAAGTGCTTCATCCATTTCTGTATACAAAACGAGGTACTTACACATTATACGATGGACAAAAACAACAGGACTTTACAAGCAATGGCTAAAAATATCTATTAATAGACATTAAAATTGATGGCATTCATGTTTTTCATTTACAGTCATGAGATGCCAAAGCTCTGCAATTAAAACGTTTGACTTCATTAGAAATACTTATTAGCAGTGTTGGTAACAGTCCATTTTAGACATTCTACTAACAGTAACTAGCTTTTCAGCTAAATGTCAAATAGCAATCGGAGTATTAGTAGACTGCCTGCTTAATAACTTCTAACACTTTTAATTTGATGGATCGACAACATACTGACTATAAGAAACCTAATGTCAACTAAGCTTACTTACAGTAGCTTAAACCTACTCTGAGTAGACATGTAGTTGTAAATTAATGGGAAATAGTTGACATGTAGTTACAAAGTTACTTAAAGTTAGTTGACTGTCTAAAATGGGCTATCAAAATAAAGTCTTACCAGAAATGTACATGGAAAAAAGAAACATTGAAAGAATATATACTCAAGTGTGAACTGAATGTAGTGTTTTCGGATACTTAAGTGCAAAATTGTATTTTACAATTTGTATCTTTAAATGTAATTTCAAAATAACTTCTAATGTCTTTAAATATAGTTGAAATATTCTGCCGAATGCAGCTCATGGATCTTTCTAAATGTCATATTCTGGTCGTAGACAGTTCCCAAGAAAATCACGGCTATTTTAAAAGCACTGTCCTCAAGCTTATTGGGAGTAAATCTGCAGTGAGAGAAAAAAAGGGGTCATGCAACCTAAAGACCTCTTAACCTTAAAAATACTGACATCTGAACACAGCATTTGTTAACACCTCCAGTTTTGTTTTCAAGGAATAACGGTAGAAATTTGTGTAGGATGTAGCCATAGCAACCATACATAAATATATATGAACACAGCATGCATATGCAACAGTGCAGCTAAGACTTTAGATATTGTTTATACCAGAGGTAATCTGAGCAATCAACAAGGATGTAATGTGTGCCACCACTATTTACCAAACAGGTTATAAGCCATGTGACTGACTGGTGGACCAATGTCATCACACAAACCACAATCTGCATACTATAATAATGTATAATAAGGTCAAATCAAAACATCATGTCTTAAATACAACGATTTATTTAAACATGTATCCAAGTAAACGTTTCGCCTCAGTTAAGCCACCAGGCACATCATTAATTACATTATGCATTATACTATTGTTTGTATTTTTGAGCAATATGGTGTAAATTACAACGTATTGCATAAGACACAACACAGTGACACAAATACAAAACTGCAACAAAATGAGTACACAATGAGTATAAAGAAACGTGCATCTCAAATAAATGAAAGAGTTCATATGTATTACAAAACAGGCCTTTGATTGGTCAATAGGTTTCCAGCCATGCTAAATATATAATAACCCATGTGGGTATTAAAAGTAACAGTTTGCATTATTTTGCAACCCTATCTTACATAAATGTAAACCCACTAAAACCTACTAGTAACAAAATGGCAAACACTATATATATATATATATATTGCTGCCTCCCCTAGCTATCATCGCCACCCCATCTATTATTCGCCCCCCTTCACCAGGCTCCCGACAGGAGTGGGTGTGTGAGACAGGAGGGGCGCAGGAACGAGCAGGTCTGGCAGCGCGTGATGGGGCACACCTGAGATGAATGAAGCCTCATCACCTCCGCTGTTAAAGGCCGAGCACGCCTCTTCTCGGAGACTGGTCTCTTCCCCCGTGCATGCACGCTGGTGTCCTCGTGGGTCCAGGAAGAGTGCTTGGAGGAATCACCAGGCCGCCAAAGACGCAAGCCGCAGGACCCGCAATACAGACAAGAACCACACCCGTGAGACAGCTGTCGGGCTGTTGCAAGTAGGATGAAGTCGCTAAAGAAGCCACCGCCTCTCGCGCCCCAGAACTGAGAGAGGAGCGCGTGTGGCTACTGGACTCCCCCCCTACCTTTACCCTTCCCCCTCGAACACTGCCTGAACTTCACTACCCCGGCAGCACAACGAGGACACCAGTTCCCTGCTTTATTTTGGACACTTTCCCCCTGGACACTTTATTGTTATTTTGGCTTGTCTGTATGTACAGTATAAGGAGTTACATTACTAAGATTTATGTCTTAATGTGATAGTCCACCCAAAAATGTTTTATTCTGACATTAATTACTCACCCTCTTGTCGTTTCAAACCCAAGACCTCTGTTCATCTTCTAAACAGAAACCATGTCCAATGTACAAATGTTATGAACATATTTCAGACCCAGAAAGGTAGTAAGGACATAAAATAGTCCACGTGACATCAGTGGTTTAAACTTAATTTGATAAAACTGTGAGAATATTTTTTGTGTGTGTGTAACAGGTATTGAAAGTAATGTTCATTTTGTATATAGAATTACACAAAAAGGTTTACAAATTATACCTGATATCTGTGTGTCTGCATCTTCCCCTTTAAATTTCTACGGCAGCGTAAATCTTAATTTCCTGTCTTTGCATCACCTCTTCCCTTTCTGCAGTGTCTCCAAGTGGGAGAGGTGGGTTTCTGTCAAGTTCTAATTAATCTGATGTCATCTTTACTTTTTGTATAACTTTAAAAGTTAGTTTTCCTCTTTAAATCATATCTAAAACTCATGTATGTTTCATTATTTTTATGATTTCGTATTAATTAATATTTGTTTTAATTTTGATATCTATGCATTTAATGTATGTGCTAAATGCGTTGCACTTTCCCCTTTAACAGAAGAAACAACAGGGGCGAAAACACACAGCTAAAAATCATATTCTGTGTTATCAGGTATGCTGTTCTGTCACTTGTTGAATTTATGTTATTGTTTAAAAGTTGTATTTCCTTTCCCTCTTCCCTTTCTGCACTGTCTCCACATGGGAGAGAAGGAACAAAAAGGGCGAAAACACACTGCTAAAAATCATGTTCTGTGTTATCAGATTAAAGAAGCAGTTGAACCGTCACTTGATGTCCGTCTGGTTACTCATGCAAGAGAAAGAAAACAACTCAGATAAAACTGGTTACGTGTGCAAAGTATTATATTCAATTATTTATTTTTTTCTGGTTAGTCTCCACCACCATTCACGAGTGCATCACAATGTTGGGCATTCCTCTGCACTATGTTGAATAAAGTCAGTGTTTCTGTTTTCTTCGTACAAAATGTATTCTCATAACTTAATACAATTACAGTTAAACATATGGAGGGTTAGAAGGCTCTCAGATTTCATCAAAAATATCTTAATTTGTGTTCCAAAGATCAACGAAGGTCATAAAGGTTTGGAATGACATGATGGTGAGTAATTAATGACAGTAACTTAAAGGGATAGTTCAGCCAAAAATAAAAATTATCTTTTACTTTTGAAGCATCCTATCAGACGAATCCAATTGGAGTTATAATAACAACTGTCCAGACCCCTCCAAGCCTTTGAATGGGTCATAGCCACTTCAGAAGACCTGAAATAACCGGAGGCTGAATAAAGTCCTCCTGTAGTGAATCAATGCATTTTTGTACAATAAATATCCATATTTCAACCTTAATATGCACTTTTCTTTCACGTCTGCTGTCTGTGGAAATCAGAAGCAGTTCCCAGCAGATGTATGTAATTTTTGAGTTTTTTTTTAGAGCCACACTGGTGTTTTTAATTTTACATTCTTATTTGAACCCTCTGCAGTTCCCATTTTGAAACATTGTTATAGTGGACGGATGCCAAATAACCCATTTGCTAGATTTGTAAATACTGTAAACTCATACCTAACAACACCATTTAGCCATGATTACCCAATATTATTATTACTATATACAGTAGTAAACTCTATGTCCAGTAGAACTCCATCTCATATGGTCCCATAGAATCATTTACATTACAATTCTGCTCACTGTACATCTGCATGAAACCACTTTTAAAAGTAAATGTAAGTTCTGAGAATTTCATCAGACTGGATTATGGTAAGTAGATACACCTCCATCTTTTGAAAGTGCATTATATTTTCTGGATGTAAGCCAGCTGGCAAGGGATGTTTATACGAGAAAATATATAAATAAATAAATAAATGTGAATCATTTTTTTCATAATATTCCAGCAGTTACACCAGCAACAGATAAAGTTTCAAAGGGTGGTGTTTTAGCATGACTGTGAACACCTAAACCACAAAATACAACCAAAGGCATCCTGGTCTCATAAAAATATGTATCTCTGTGCATTTTTTGAGCAACAGCATTTTTATGAGCCTTACTGCTTGTTTCGCCGCAGTTTCAAAGCGAAATATCCACTGAGTGGTGCTAAAACACAGGTTCAATATGTGAAACACTGACACATTATTATGTAGATATAGGTACTTATTTCTGTGTTTTTTTTACGTTAAATATTCATGAGCTGTCGCTAAAAGTTAATGCTTTACCATGTTGGAAATATGCCTGTCACGCCCCTGCACTTTTGTTTATTGTTGGTTTCTCCCCATGTGCTCTCTGTGACCCAGTTCTGTCTTTTCATT
>JAUCMU010000043.1:3950206-3963910 GCA_032275025.1 Enteromius treurensis
TTTTTTGACCTTGCATACATGTAAACCTGTTTTAAGAGACTCATAAAACAATATTAGCAACCTTTAAAATGGCATAAAAGGGGCACTTTAAGTCATGTACTGTAACTGGACTTATTGATGATTATTTACTTTAGTCATAACAAAATAACTGTTATAAAAACAAAATATTTTGTTTAGATATTCTATGGCTGCAGGAGCTCTAAGTAATGTGAACACAATTATGTTGCCAATGGCCTGTACCTGTGAGTCATAAAAATAAGTATCACATTTTCAGTTTAAAAACCCCACTGCTTAGGGATCATTACTCGGGCTGTGAATGTGAAGGACAACTGTGAAAATGATACATAAAGTAGTTGGAGATTAACTACAAATGCATAAATTAAGGAAAGAGTACACAACAGCATCCAAGTGCTGAGATGTCCCATTGGGCACAATTTGTTCAATTATCAGGAATTGGAAGATACATCAAGGTACACGGATAGTGCCTAGGAAAGTTTCTCACTCAAAACTCTCAGTTGGAACATAAGAGAGAAGCCAGTGATCGCTTTGAAGGAGTTACAGAGGGGTTTTTGAGAATGGATTAAAGGCGCACCACTTGATCATATTGCGACTGAACAAAAAGCTGAAACAATCCCGAAAGACCTAAAGTTGGCATCACAACATCTTTAAGTATCTATCTGAAGAGCAAAATATATATCTATGAAATGACTATCTATCTATCTATCTATCTATCTATCTATCTATATGTCTATCCATCTGTTTGTTTGTTTGTTTCCTCTAGTAAGTTAGTTAGAGTAAGCAAATATGTTACTCTTCTAACATCACTTGAAATTCAACTTGAGTTTTCTTAAAATGTTTAAAAAAATGTAATTCATTTAAATGGGTTTGGTGGTGCATAACCATATGAAACTAACAAGAATACAAAAACCATACAAATTTCCAAAGACTTGGAATTAGATCAAACGTTTTCTTTCTTCTTCCTTTTATTGTAGCCACTTTCCTATCATTGATCCTTTGAACAAAATTAAAATGTTTACGAAAAACAATTTGACAAGGGCCTAAAACCTCAGCAAGGACATAAAATAAATGCGAGTAATCTGCAATATATCAAGAATATCACACACCTAATTCACTGTTAATTTCCTTTCATCCTCTTTCAGATCAAATCAAATTCTGTTTACTTGCCAAATGTTCCCCATAGAGGGTCAAAGAACACAACAAGCTCAGCGAATGTGAAATCCAGTGACTCATAGACGTGCACAGCATGGAGCCGGCCGTGACTGTGGATAGTCAATGGGTGTGTTGTGAAGCACATATTGATCGGGGCGACTCAGATAGCGATTTATCTCGATTAGCGAGATGCCTCAGGAGCAGCACAGCATCAAGCATCAATGAGACACGACCCATTTTTAATTGATCGGGCTCATCATACTCGGGTTGAATATAACAGTCTAACAGGATTGAGCCAAGCAGAATCACAGCATGTGCTCACATTCAAACATTACCACCAACACTTGGCTTGTGTACGACTGTACAAGAGATTTCTCAAGGGGCTGTGCTTTGGAATGACGCCAGGGTGCTATCAGTTTGATCTAATTAGAGAAGCTTTTAATCATAGAGCCACAGGAGCTGAATGTTTGCTGAGGTACTATTCAGCAAGCTTAAAGAGATTCAGAGAAGCATTCTGTTGCCATCAAATAACACAAAACAGTTATGCTACGAAGTGTATTCGTTCTTTGGTAAAATAACCCTCTCTAACACTAACTATCTTTACTATCTTGTCAAAGTCTCAGCGTTGTTCCCAATAATGTAATCTGAGGTGTGCAAAAATCATTTGACATGCAATATAAATATCAGAACTAAAGTGATTAAGAGTGAACTTGTTATGAAAGAAGTTTCTTGTGATTACCATTGGAGCATTTTATTTGATCATAAATACAGTAAAGTAGTAATTGTCAGGCCCAGCTGGAGTTGCCAGTGAGAACTGCATAGGCACTTCAGCCTTAGACTCTTTTCTTTGTGTTTCATGTTTGTCTCCCTGTTTCAGTCATCGGACTCCATTCCCCAGAATGCACCTCTCCCCCACAGCTGTTGCTAGTTAGGTTCAATCAATCAATCAGTACCACCTGAAGTGGCCGTCACCGCTGCCTGCTCCGCCCAGGAGGATGTCTCCGCCACCTGCTCCGCCCTGGAGGGCGTCCTCACTGTCTAGTCAGCTCCGAGGGCATCCCAACCGTCAGCATCACCCAGTAGAGCATCTTCTTTCTCTGATGGTTCGATCCAGGAGGGCGTCGTCGCTGATGGGTCTGCCTCGGAGGGTACTACAGTCGTCTGCTCCGCCCTGGAGGGCACTCGAACTGTCTGGTCGGCCCCTGAGGGCATTGCAATCGTCTGCACCACCCTGGAGGTTTTCGAGCTGTCTGGTCGGCCCTGGAGGGCATGGTCGTCGTTGCCTCGGAGGGCTCGGCAATCGTCTGCACCACCCTGGAGGGTTCCTGAACTGTCTGGTCTGTGTATGTTCGGGGTTCAAACACACTCTCTCTGTTCAAATCTAGATTAAAGACACATCTTTTTAGACAAGCATTCGAATAACGCATCTCAACTTTTTCTGTCGTTATATCTGATCAGATGCTCATTATTAATCCTTTAGCTCTGGTTTAACAAATCTTAATTTTCTTAGTTTGAACAGCAGCTAAGCTAATTTTGTTCCTAATTGTACTGTTTCTACCATGGGATTGTCATCCCGTGGTAACTAGGATTTCACAAGCTCCTGCCTGGATCCAGAACACCTAAGAAGAGATGATGCCAACCCCACAGAGGACTTCAGATGATGCCAACCCTCAAACAACACACAGCACTACCGAACTCGGCTACTAATTTTTAATGTTCCTTGTCTGTTCGATTATGTCATTAATTGACCTTTACCTCACATCTATGCCATATGTACATGTACAAACTATTACTACATATACTGTAAAACATTACTTTGGTGTAAAGCTGCTTTGCAATTATATGTATCATGAAAAGCGCTATCCAAATAAATTTGAATTATATAACTTTCTTCTTTCAGATGAACACGGTTGGAGTTTTTTTTTGTTTTTTTAAATGTATCCTGGCTCCTCCCAGCTTGGTAATGCTGGTGGATAGTGGCCATTATTTTGAAGCTCCTTAAATTGAGAATATACAATATAAAACTAATATTCGCCTATACACATCCTGGGGGTTACCAAATGTCTTCTGAAGCAGATCGATCGATCAAAAATATTTCTGTTTTTATAATTATAACTTAGATCACTGACTTCCAGTGATGGCTGTATGCACGTTGCAAGTCAAGTTCAGGCTTCTTAGCTGACCTCTAACTCGACGTATGACATTTAATGACATTTACATTATGGGGTCATTTTCTTTTTTAGGTGAACTATTCTTTTAAACACCATCTTATCGTATATTTTAATGTAGTGCAGGGATTTTTTTAATCACTAGATTGTTAACACATGATTTTAAGCATATAAAAAATCTAAATCTAAATTTTTTTTCTTTGCTTGAATAAAATATTTCTTAAGTGCCAGTGTTTTCAACAATAAATTCTCTTTGAAATATTTAAAGCTCCCTCAGATGTGGGTTGGTCAGACCAGGGGATTCTTGAAGATTTATGATTTACTAATAGATGTTTCAGTGATCTAACCTCAGTCCCATGAGGGGCCTTGAATCTGCCCCTCCCACACAAGGGCCACAATGCAGCGAAAGCATTCGCTGTGTGAGGATAGAGAGAGAAGCCTCGATCAGTGTGTATAATACATGCTGCATGTAAACACCCACAGAGGGAGATCAAGGAACCGCTCTCACTGTGTCTTTTTTTGAACGTGGGGATCCTTCCTCTAAGAGCTGTAACTGGTTGCTAAGCAACACACAGGATCTGGTACTGTATGTCAGTGGCATTGTAGCTTTGATTTACAGTAGGACTCCAATAACTATACCAGAGCGTTTCTCATTACAGAACAGAGAGGTGTTGAAATGAGCTAGTAACTTGGGTATTCTCTTATGTTTCCCAATAATCTGAAACAAAATAAGAAATGATGCAATTTTTACACACAGAGTAAAAAAAATTAAAAACAGTTGATTATAAGATGTGAATTTAAAACCGTGTACTCCAATGAGTAGCATGCTTAAAACAGTAGTGAACTGTACCCTAAACCCCAACGAATAGTGTTAATGAAAGCAAATGTGACATAAAAACACATTAGCTAAAGCAACCATGTAATTTTAGCTTCTTTGTAGAAGTCTTTGAGCTTTTTACTCACAAATTGTGATTGTTGCACAGGACTCATACTAGAGTGATCTGCATCTTAAATGTGTACCAGGTGAGCTTACAAGCAAGTTTACTATGTCAGACGTCATACATACGGAGTTGTTTATGTGATGATAACATCAAAATGTATAAGATTACAAATCATTCACTATGATAAAAGTGTCCTGAGATCATAACTGCACTATAAAAGGTTAACAAAGTCATCTCCAAGGACACTCAGACTGTAACAGAAGTGCAGGACTGGAGACCTATGTCAGCACACCACAGCTTTATATGCCCTGTGGCTGCACGAGGAAGATATGTGTGTCTACTCAGTGTCTCTCAGTGGTCCTGCTTCCTCTCAGGCCAGCTGCTGGGGAGCACTGAAGACGTTATCAGGCCTGTCTGCCCAACACACACACAAACACACACCAGCTGGGTCTATCCCCGGATCCCACACTTTGGAATCAGGCTCCAGCACTTTCAGGTTGAGGTTATGTCACATCTGTGCTGCCTTTCAGTAGATACAAGCTTTGTATAACTAGATATTAAGCCCAAAAGATAAATGCTAATGTGTGACAAAAGTAGTCATTTAGTAGTCATTTATTTTATTTTATTATTTTTTATTATTTTTTTAATGAAAATAATTTATAAGTAAAATAATAAAAATTTATAATTAAAATTAATTAATTCTTATGCTACACTTTTACATTTATATTTTACAATGTATTCCTGTGATGCAAAGTTGTATTTTCAAGATCATTACTCCAGTCTTCTGTATTACATGATCCTTCAAAAACCATTCTAATATTCTGATTTGCTGCTCAAGAAACATTTTATATTATCAATGTTTAAAATGGTGTTTTGACATTAATTTTTTTTTATACTAATTGCAACAAATATCTTACCCTAAACATTAGAGACAGACTGTAGGAGATTTGCATAAACTTTGAAGAGCAACCCAGATTTCCAAGATTTCCCAATGTCCTAAATTTCTCAGTGACTTTCTACTTTGCACACTCAAGTAAATGTCTTTAAAAAGTAAAGTAAACTGGTTCTTTCTTTTATCAGGACAATAGAGGTGGACGAGAAAAAGGGAACAATTTTGACCATGATGACCCAGTCCAAAGACAACCCCAAACCCTGTGAGCCAGGGTATGTTCACCCAAAAAATGACAATTAGCTCATAGTTGCTTAGCTACAAAGCCAGAGATTGTCACAGTGCTATTATAGAGTGCAATGTAAAAACATGTATGTAGACACTAAGTGCATTGTATTAAATGATTCATTTAAATCCAGGTACATAGTAGTTAACTTACTATGAGTTAATCTAAAGAGATATGCGAGTTATATCTGTAGAAAGCTTGATATGTCTACTATTACACTAAGACAGTCTAATCGAAAACAAATATTCTGTGATAAAGTGATTCATATGAAACCAGCGTGATGTCCAGTCTTTCGCGTCTCCTTCATTATCTCTTAATGCGACCACGCCCTGCGCAGTGTGAACAATAGGTATGTTGATTCTCCGTAGATTCTCCAGAGCCCCCATTCGTGGCTGCTCAACCCGTGGAGGTAGCTGGGTCACGGTCCAGAGGGTTCAGAGGGACACGAGCACAGTCTGTTCAGTTACGAGGGGCGTTACCACTGTTTGGTTGGTCCCAAAGAGCGCTTCCACACTCAGTCCAACCGCGAAGGGCGCACTCATTGTCTTTCTGGTCTCGGAAGGCATATTCCCGGTCAGTAGGGCGTTAGAGGGCGCAATATCAGCCTGGTGGCCCCAAGAGGGCTCTGTCGCTGTTTGGCCGTACCAGAGGGGCTCAGCTGCCATCCGCTCCTCCCTTGAAGATGGCCTTGCTGTCTGTTTCGCCCAGGTGGGCATTCCCGCCACCTGATCCGCCCTGGAAGGCGTTCCAGTCACCAGCGCCTTCCAGAGGGACGTCTCCGCCACCTGTTCCACCCCGTTGGGCTTCTCCGCCACCTGCTCCGCCCAGAGGGAGGTCTGCTCCGCCCCGTTGGGCTTAACCTCCACCTTCTCCATCCCGGTGGGCTTCTCCGCCGCCTGCTCCACCCCAGTGAGCTTCTCAGCTGTCTACGCTGCCCAAGTGGTTCTCTCCGCCATCGGATTCGCCTTGGAGAGCTAACAAACTGTTTGTTCGGCTCAGGAGAGCATCATCACTGCCTGATGGGCCCAGATGGGCTTCACCTCCGTCTGCGCCGCCTTGGAGGGCGTTTTCCCCGTCGGTTTCGCTCAAGTGGACTTCTTCGCCATCGGCCCCGCCCTGGCGGATATTCCCTCTAGCTCCTATGTCACGAGCGTCTGGAAGCCGGTCCTTAGAGGGGGAGCTATGTCACGGTCACCTGGAGGTGCCAGCTCATGGCACTCCAGCACCCAGCAGACTATGTGTGTTTTGTGTTTATTTTGGACTCGAACTCGAACTTTGCCACAAACTCATGTCTCCGCTCCGCTTGTCAGTTGTCTTGGTGTTTGATTGTTTGCTCCACCCCCTGACCTAGTTACATGTGTATAAAACCAGGAAGTGTTTGTCTGTCTCCACGGTCCATTATACTGTCAACCTGCTCTGTGTTTAATTCGTGTATTCTTTTTTGTTTTGGATTATCTGTTGCTGACCTCACCTGCCTTTGATTAACGTTTCTGCCTTGCCCTTTGGATGTTGTTTACCCCTCGCTTAATTTTGGTTTTATGTAATTATGATATCCAAGTTAAAATGACTTTACTGCACAGATAATTTCTTTCAACTTAAAAATTTAAAAGCAGGGATATTTTTCAGTGTTCACGTAAAGTAACTTATTTATGTAAGTACTTTTTTTTTTTTAATTAATTTAAATTGTAATTTTTTTCCTGCTTTTTGCTGTTTTTGATTTTTAAATATATATTTTTTTCTGATATGTTTATATTTATTTCACTGCTAGAATATATATTATCAAAAATATATGTAAATGTCTATAGGTTTATTTGGATTAATAAACTGAAATATTAATTAATTAATAAATAAATATTTAATAAAATTTATGTAATATCATACTTTTATTATTATTTCTGGCAATATATTTTGCCATTCATACAGTAAACTAACATTTCAGTTTTTTTAGCGATTTATTTATTTATTTATTGACAAATCCTTTTTTACATGTAAATGTGTTCCCTTGGAATCTTGTAAATGCATTATAATTACTACTATTATTATTATTATTATTATTAATTAAATAATCTATTTAAATAAATTTTTTAAATCAATACGTCATTTTAATGCACTTTTTCTTTAAAAAAAATGTTTGTTTATTTTTTTGTATAAAACTTTATATTTTAGATGTTTGCAGTCATAAATAAATGAAACAGTCCATATTTGTAACATAGTTTGATTGTTCTCATACAGGGCTCATTCATCAAAAGCTCCATCTCTGTCTCTTTCTTTAGGGAGATCCGGGGCCCGAGGGACCCCGCGGCTTTTCTGGCATTGTGGGACCTCAGGTAACATCCGTCACATCACGCCTCAGTGTTTCTGTTACCTGATTGGCTGGGCACTGACGAATCCTGCTCTCTCATTGGCAGGGCCTGAGCGGAGGGGTGGGGCCTCCTGGAATGAAAGGTGATAAGGTGATTTAAATATTTCTATTATTGCTGCAAACTTAAAAGTTTAATGTGTTGGAAAAAAGGACTAACATATCTTAGATGATCAAAAGTTTCAGCACAAAAGTTACTTTTAAAAACTGCAAATTATAAAAGATAAAATAAACAACACAGTCTCACTCTCACTTGGTCAAAACAGTTCTGTGTCGCTTTTTGAGACTCAAGGTAACCCCTTTTCAGTCACGTTTCGATGTGAGGGGTCCTTCGTTGCTTTCAGATGTTTGGCTTAATGTAATGGCTTGCTTGCAAATATAAATTTATTATATAATTTTTTTAAGTTTATTGTATCACCAAACCCCACCCCTACCCTAAACCTACCCACCTCTGAACAATATAAACACACACAGGCAAATACAGTTACTGTACAGGTATTTATTGCACAGACTAATCATAAACAAGCAGTATAAATACATTACAAACAAGTCGTGTCACATTCCAAGTCTTCTGAAGCCATATGAAGTCTTTATGCGAAGAAGAGAGTAAAACACAAGGTTTTAATAACCAAAAATGATCCCGCTCCGTTCACGCGCTGTCATCTCATTCAGGAAACACTCGCGTCTGGTAGCATGAGGCAATCGATCACAAAATTCTCAAGAGCCAATAGTATTTCACAACAGCATGACACAATCGAGCACGAGAGAAGCAAGAGCCAATGACATTTCACAACCAATGTTGACATAAGGATTCTTGTAGCGGCATTTTTTAAAATTGCGCACAGACTGCAGCTACAGGAAGTACATAAAAGACGGCAACAGCAACTGCGTCTATTCCTCTCACAAATCAATCGTTTTGCATCAGAAAACTTGGAACATTAATATCTTTCAATTAAATGATGACGGTGGTTGTATCTGCCTGCTATATCTTGTGTTTTATTGACAGATGGTAGGTGTAGGGTCAGGGTTTGGATTACGTTCTCATAAATGTGTAAATAATATAATTTAAATAAAACAGTTTTGACTGTTTACATTGAAAAATCACACACCTACATATATGCAATAATGCCAATGTTTTTACCCAATATATCTTTTAATTATGATGATAAAATAAAATATTGCGCCGGCATAATGACGCTAAGGACTTCCTATTTAAAACAATGGAGGACCCCTCATTTCAAAAAGTGCCTCAAAAAGCGACGCAAAAGTGTTTTGACCAAACGTCAAAATGTGACGAGTTGGAGTGAGACCGTGTTGAAATAATGTCCACAGTTATATTGTAACTATATTATAGCTATGGAACTATACACATCATATTTTCATCAAATCGTATCCAGACAGTTATTCTGAGTTCCCTTTCAGTCACTCACTATGTGTGTGAGTCAGTGACGTCATAGGGGCCCACCTGGGAGACCAATTGACTCTGAGTTTGGGAGAAAACGGCAATGGGAATTCGCCAGTGTATTTTGCATGCAAAGTATATAATCATCCGGGTATATAAGATGTAGGTCCGCAAACCACCATTAGCTTTCTGCTTCAGAGTCGATTCGCTCATGAAGAAGACTGGAGAAAAAAAACCTGCTGTAGAAGATCCCTTGACCTGCCTGTCCTGCACCTCAGTGGTGAAGGCTGCAGTGGAGCGGTGTGGCGGTCCTCCCCTTGGCAGTACCAGCCCACTAAAAGAGTAAATTCAGTAAAAACAGCTACACGGTGGTCGAGTATGTCCTCCGGGATGTCGGTCCGACCGTGTGCTTCTGGGTGCGGAAGTTTCCTCACTTCTGACGACAGCCACGATTGTTGTCTTGTGTGTCTGGGTCTCAGTCACGCTGAGATGGCTTTCGCGGATGGTTCACGTCCTCAATGTGAGCTCACCAAATCATGGAAGGCACCATACACATCTAGGGCATGGTTAAGCTCCTCCCTGCTCACTACCCTTGATGGCGGAGCGGCCAGGGGTTACAGGGAGGTACCCCAGGCAGAGCGTGCTGAATGATGAAGTTGGGTTTCTACACCTCCCATTCACATTCTGGCCGATCTGAATAATGCTGCCGATGCGCTCTCACAACAGCTCACCCTCCCCGGAGAATGGAGACTCCATCCTGCGATGATCCAGCTGATCTGGAGTCGATTCAGGGAGGCTCAGGTTGACCTGTTTGCCTCCCAGGAATCCTCCCATTGCCAGTTGTTTTTTTCCCTGACCGAGGCGCTCCTCGGCACGGATGCACTGGCACACAGCTGGCCCCGGGCCCTTCTCAAGTATGCTTTTCCCCCAGTGAGCCTCCTTGCAAAGACCCTTGGTTGGGCCCCTTTGGCCCACCAGAACCTGGTTTAAGGACCTCATGCTCCTAGCGACAACCCCTCCCTGGAAGATTCCCCTGAAGAAGGACCTTCTTTCCCAGGGGATGGGCATTATCTGTCCCGACCTCGAGAACCTACACATTTAGCTTCTGGATGGGACTCGGTAGACTTGGCCTTCCCCAGGCTGTGGTGGATATCATTATTCAGGCTAGAGCCCTCTCTACGAAGCAGGCCTATGCTCTGAAGTGGGGTCTTTTCACTGACTGGTGCTCCTCTCGCCAAGAGGGACCACAAAGATGCCGGTTGGAGTGGTGCTTTCCTTCCTCTAGGATGGATAGATAGATACTTTATTGCCATTACACATATACAAGTACACTGCAATGAAATAGATCCCCCCTCAGACCATCACAAACATTTTGGGATTTTGGGGGGAAGACAGGTCAGTCGCGAGGTAGCATAGAAAACAAGGAAATAGGATACATTAGGAGAAGGAGGGAAAAGAAACCCCTCCCAGACTGTCCTCCGAGAAGGGCAGTGTGAAATCAGAGGGGAAAAAAATACCTCACCAACAAGCATGCAAAACACATAATCACAAGACATAACACTGCAACAGGGGAGGGATACAGAGGCTAAGAAATTAGTCCAATGTAGGCAACAGCCATCCGGTCCTGCAGCTAGAGAGGGCTGGTCACAGATCGCCTACCCACACCGAGGGGTAAAAGCACACGAAGGCAAGGGATCCGGGGGGTAGGCAGTGATTGATCTGTAGCTATGTACGTTTTTTGTGTGTGCGTGTCAATGATGTGTAAGCCTGTGAAGTCTGAACAGTCTGCCACAGGTATCCTTCAAATCCAAAGTTTATCAAATCCATAATTCCTTTTTGTTTGAAGAGCAGGGCAAAAAGAGTCTCAGAGATAGAACTCCTGCCACAGGAGGGACTGGCCTTGGTTGCAATCGGCTCCTCAAAAGGAAGCTAATGGTGGTTTGTGCGCCGCCATCTTATATACCCAGATGTCCGGGGGAGTGGCTTTACTTTCAAAATCCACTGGTGAATTCCCATTGCTAATTTTTTCCAAAACTCATAGTCAATTGTTCTCCCAGGTGGGACCCCATGACATCATTCAATCTCCGTTCCCTCCTTCAGGGAACAAGGGTTACCTACATAACCAAGACCTTGTCATCACTGCAGTTTTATTCTAACACTGTATAGACTGTATATACACACACAAAAGATCAGTTCAGACATGCTGAAGTGTTGAACAAGTGTCTGGCGTCTCGTCTCTACTCTGCAATCCTGATGCTGTGTGATTTAGGGTGAACCTGGACTGAGGGGTGACCCGGGAGAGAACGGCTATCCGGGCGACAAGGTGAGCATCAAGATCAAACCGTACACTTTGTTTATATCACTTGAGGGTCTTGGAGACATTTTTACAGTATGAAGTATATTCCTTTTTTCTCTGTTGACTGAAACATTTGGTGCATGATGGCCTTTAAAATGTATGAATCTCAGATGTATATTAAATATACATTCATAAATTTAAAGTTTTTTTCATATACTAATAAATATACTAATAAAGTCATAAATAAATGAAACAGGTCAGATTTGTCCTCTCATATATTTAGCATAGTTTTATTTGCATCTATTTAAATATAATTAATGCATAATATACATTTATATTTATTTACTTATTATATCATGTTCATATTTTATGGAGCCCCTTAAGTGGTGGAGGAAAAAAATCGGCGTGGGTAAAAAAAATTCAAGGTGGAAAATTGTTTTTTTTTTTCAAATCTTTTGCGTTCTCTCGCAAAACTTTGCATTCTCTGGCATAACCAGTTGAGCTCAGATAAACACTTTCTGTTTACTTTAAGCTTCCAGTGTATTACTCTGTAATGGAGCAGTTCTACATCATTAGAGGTGGTGCTGCTGCAACCGAAAGCGAGAGCGATCATAACACGCGTATGGAACCATCAGCTGTCAAACACTCTCACGGTTCTTTGATGTTGTACACCGATCAGTGGCTGCAGCGCTTGTTCAACTTGAAGCGGTGCTACAGCAATATCTGATGCGTTTGACAGCTGATGCTTCCATATGCGCGTTATGATCTCTCTCGCTGCAGCACCGCTTCTATGATGTTGAACTGCTCCATTGCGGAGCTGTCTAATACACTGAATTTTTTAACCCACCCCGATTTTTTTCCTCCACCACTTAAGGGGCTCCATAAAATATGAACATGATATAATAAGTGAGAGAACGCAAGAGCTTTGCAAGAGAACACAAAAGATTTGAAAAAAAAAATTTATTTCCACATTTTTTTAATGAAGTTTTAACTTACATTTGTTTAGAATAAACTTTGTGAAAACAATAAAATTTACCCTGTTAAAAATGTAAACATGGTTAAAATATGACTAGCTGGGAAATAACAAAACAGTAAACTGTGGAATGCAAATAGATATTTATAGACTTTTTATATGCAATTCAAATACATGAATGAGCAACTTGAAACAGCTACTGCTTAAGAGATTAGTTGGTCTGAATGTATAAGGATGCTGTGTATGAAGACTGATTTGGTGGATTATGCAGACGTTGTGTTTTGTTTGTGTCTCTCTTCAGGGGACGGCTGGTAATCCAGGCCCAAACGGACCTCGTGGAAAACCAGGACCTCTCGTAAGACCACCTGTGTGCACTATAAATGTTGTAGAATGTCAGAAAACCAGCAAATTTGAGAGAGACTGAACTAGCATCTCTGTTGATGTCGATATATGATGTTTAAATTTGATATTCTCTCTCTGAAAGGGAAAAACAGGTGACATGGGACCACAGGGGCCTCCGGGACCACCAGGACCTGAGGTGAGAACCAGAGCTCAGGACTGAGTTGGGAACAAATGTTTGCTTGTGATGTAAATCAATAAGATCTTTATAACAGTACAGACATAAACTGATCTTAATATCAGCAGTCGCTCTATAGTCTCGCATAGCCAGACCTTCAGACTGTCGGCTGAAGGTCTGGACTTCATAGCCGCTTTCTTTGGCAAGGCCCGCCCATAATGCCGTTCGACTGACATGTCAAACAACCAATCACAGTTCGCTCCGTGGGCGTGACATCTCAGGCTGAGACTAGTCGCTCTATATTTCTAGTAATGTGTCTCAGCAGTTCACATCAGGGGCGGAGTTGCAATCGGGACGGTCGGGACTTTTCCCGGTGGGCCACCTCAAATTGAGTGGCTGCGAGGCGAACGTGACCGGCCCCTGAACTTAATAGAATCATTGACGCTACTGAAGTCTCTGAAAATAACCTCTAATAACGCCCCTTCACCACACACTGTGAAAATCCAACCAATATTTATATCAGTTGCTCGTGCTCTATGTCTTTGTCATGGTTAGGTGATCCTGCAGAACATGGACACAATAAAAAAAAAATAACAATTTGATTTGTTTGTTTGTTCTTGAATTCCCCTTAGAGCTCAATAAAGTATATATAATCTATAATCTATATATAATCTATATAAACTATATCTAATGTAGAATGGAG
>JAUCMU010000043.1:3964010-3980169 GCA_032275025.1 Enteromius treurensis
GTGTGTGCAAACCTGGTGAAGAACTACAGGAACCGTTTGACCTCTGTAATTGTTAACAAAGGCTTCCGTACCAAATATTACAATGTTTTGACTCAAGTGATCAAATACTTATTTAACACAGTAATTCCCAAATAAATTGTTAAAAAACCATACAATGTGATTTCCAGGTTTTTCTTTTTAGATTCTGTCTCTAACAGTGGAAATGCACCTATGCTGAAAATGGTAGACCCCTCCATAATTTATAATGGTGATCAAACACTTATTGACCCCACTGTATAACAATAAGAGTTTCATGGACTCTGTTAAGTGTGATCATTTGATATGGCTTTTTGTACAACATGGAAAAATTGTCTCCTTTACAATATAGCCAATATTCCCCATGAGCAGAAATATGGTGTATTTATACAAGGCAATGAATTGTAGAGTCTCAATAGCCAGAAAAAAAACTAAGCCAGCACTCCTGGGATTCCACCCATGCGAACAAGGTAATGAAGTTGTCACATTAAGATCGAGAGACTTTGCAGCTCACATTTGAGCGAAAAATCAAGCCCTCTAGCAAAGCCCAGTGTTACATGAATTACAGCTTTAGTTATTTTATAAATTTATAAATGTGAAAAATCTTTGTGTTTTTCACCCCTAGAGCCTGTAATGTTGCAATAACAGCAGGACGGGTCACTCCAGAAATGTTGGCAAAAGGTCTCTAGTCTCAAAGAATCTGAAAATGACAATATCTGTACTGTGTGATGGAACACAGATAAATATCCTTGAAGAAGCAACCTGAGTCTAATAAGTGTCTGGCACTGAAGATATTTCTAACTTCGTTTTTGTGGTCAGTGTTATAGGCTTATGGGTACAATCATCTGATAACAACCCAGTTTCAAAACAACCCTTCATATATCACACAAATCATTTAATCTTCTTTTATTATTCTATAGCTTCAGCATCATCAAGCAGAAAAATCCTAAGTTCAAGGAAAACATCAAAAACATCTTATCCGGTCTTTTATCCCAATCCAAGAAGAGGGCTTCAAGCTCCATATAAAATCTACTAAACATGCACAAACAGTACAATAATGATATATAATAACAATAGATGTGCATGTAATTGTTTTTAGGCTGTTTGTGTTGACAGATGCTCCAAATATTTATCACTTTAACTATGTATTGAGTCTGGTGTGACAGACTCATTTTTAAATAGTGTGGCTTTCCCGGTAACAAGCTATTTTTTCCAACAATGAGCAGCGTAGTGTGACAAACAGCTTTTGCTATTTTTTTTTATGTTACACTTTATTGCACACACAGCTTTAAACCAAGCAAAGAGAAGCGATAATCAAACACGCTCTCTTAGTACACTCTCTATCAAACGGCACAAAAATCTGAATCAGTTTGTTTGGACAGTTCATTTAAAAAAAGAAAGAAAGAGATAACCTACAATCTTTCTATAAATGGCTTATTTATTTATAGCCCTTGTGCTGTGCTGAAAACACATTACCTGAAATTGGTATTCCTGGTCAAAAATGGAAATAAAAAATGGCTTGTAATCTGTCATCATGCTATATAATCACCATATGTGCACATTATTTGTGGTTTGTGGATAATTTTGCCAATGCTAATTCTAAAACAGTGTACAAGGGCAAAATATTGAAGCCTACAATTAACCAGTTCAACCTGTGCTAAAAAAATAAAAATAAAAAAACGTTGATAAACAGCTTAAATCCAATATTTTGTAATAATATAGCATAAAAATAAATGCATAAGCAATTTTTTGCAGGCCATTTATTTTAACCAGGAGCTCCACAAGTTTAAAATCTTAAAAGAAAAAAAATCTTAAAAGTATGAAAATATTTATACCATGTGTAATGTACCATATATATATATATATATATATATATATAAATCCCTCTTAACCCTCTTTTTTAACCCTCTTTTCCCCCCTTCATCTTATTCATCTTTTATTTTTTTGGCTATAGTAGATTTTTCTCTACCAAAATTTTCAGGGCAAACTGACATTTCTGAAAATAAATAAATATTAGACTGATCTTTTTGACAACATGCTTAAAGACTCCAAAGAATCAATAAAATCAATAATTAAGAGAATGCTGAAAATGTCTCAAGAAAGAGTAAACAAGTTCTACCATCTGCTGCCTGCTTGACATTTGACTGCTCACAGTCCTGACCAGCTAACGGTCCTCTCTCGTATGGCTGCTTCCTGGCGGAATCTTGTCTTCCCGCGTGAACGTGACACGCAGCCTATTGAAAACCAGCAGGGCACTTGGCAAAAGAGCAGGAAATGAAGGGGACTCTTCAGTCTGAGGCCAAAGCACAGACAAGGCCTTTTTTTAACCACCTTTTTTCCACTCCACCAAAAAAAATTCTAAGTGATTCAAAAGGTCCAAAAATGAAAGAATAAATAAATATGTCATTACTTGTTGAATGGGAGCAGTTGCTTTGAAACCCCAAAAATGAGAAAAAGCACACTATGCAATCGTGCTGTTAAGCTGTATGATTGTTGAGGGACAAAAGCAGCTTGGACATTTAACTAAAAAACTCCTTTCTGTTCCACAGAAAAGACAAGAAAGAGCAATGAAAAGAAAAGCAAGTCCTATAGGATTGGAATGACGTGACAGTGAGTAAATGAAGACAAAATTGACATTTTGATCTTTATAAAAAAACCTGACATGTTTAAATATTAAATCAACAAGGAAGAGTACATTAAAAAAATAGACTTTTATATCTGTTCAAACTGTTTTTGTTTTGTTACAATGTAATAACAGTGTTAGAAATATGTTATTACTACGTACTCTGAAGCTGGATATTAGTGAGCTAACAACTGAACTTATATTATAGGACATTTTCTGAATATGTAAGGGATGATGTACTGTCAGGCAGTCAAAGACTTTGCTAAACCCTATTTAGAGAGGCTTCAGCCTTGACTTTGATCTCAGCCCCCCTAAAAATCAGCAATTAACTCAATTGTAAGCAAAATCTGTGATTATGTAATCTCTATTCATGCCTGTTGAAAACAGCAGCTGCAGTAACTAACCTTAAATCTGAGGTTATTTTATTCTGAAAAGTCCCGTTAAAAGCTGTGAACCAGTGTTAAAGTTCACTGCATGAAGTATTATCCTTCTCCAAATGGTGGACAAAGTCACTGATGATGGGCATGAAGTGCTTCCCTGCACACAGCTGTCAGATGCTTTCACTATCATCTAAACACTTTCCTTTCAAGTGAAACAACACAGTAAAAGGCCTTTATTGGACATCTACTTTCATTTTAATTCCAAAACACAAAACACAGAACAGTTTCAGATTAGCACATACAGGGTAGTTCACTCAAAAATGAATGTTTATCGTATTTATTTGAATCATAAATGTTTATATGTGATTACATACCTAAATAAAAATATTTTTCTTTTTTAATCTTAAAAATGTAAAGAGGTTTTCTGTCACTATGGGGTGTTTATGGGCGTGTACATGATGACAGAATTTTCATTTTCAGATGAATTAACCTATTAAGCCAAAATTATTCCTTTGAAAAATAATTAAATAAATAAATAAAAATATTAAAATACAGTAAGTAAGGCAAGACACTACAGGCAAAACAGTTTTTCCCTTTTTTTTCATGGACTGTTTTGATATTGTGGTCTATTCATAATGTGTTGCTTCAGACCAGTGGAAAGTAAACATCCAAAATACTCAAAGTGTTTATTTTATTGCACTTGTTCTATTTGTGTTAGGAGATCTTTAAAGGGCCATTTTCTCAAAATTATTATTTTTTTCCTTCACTGAGCCAAAAATCACCACTTCAGTAGCACTTACATGCAGCATATTTTACCATTCAATTCCTCTCTATATTCTGATATTTTTACAGTGGATTTGTTAAATATATAATTTGCCTGATTTTATGAATACACATTTATTTATTTAGCAAATGCTTTTTTCTCAAAGTGACCAAAGCAAAAAATTATAATAATCAATAGTCTATTAAAGCTTTCCACTTATTAAACAAAAACAACTCTTTTGTCTTGAATTTTTTATTAGTTTTTTGTTTTAGACTTTGTAATTACCATAAGCTAGACCGAAGTTTTGCATTGCATTATTGTAGCTCAAATAGTAAAACGTGACCCTAGCAATGGCAAGGTCATAGGTTCAGTTCCCAGAGAATAAACAGATTAATTATGCATTTAGCAAATGCTTTTCTCGTTTATTATACAAAAACGTCTCTATGGAGATTGCTCATGTCTTGACTTTGTGATCAGATTTATGATGCATGAAGCTAGATTGAAGTTGTGTATTATTGTAGCTCAAAAAGTCACATTAGCAATGCTAAGGTCAAAGGTTCAGTTCCCTGGGAATGAACCAACTGCCAACGACGCATTTAGCAAATGCTTTCATGCAAAGCAACTTACCTTAGAGGAACATAAACGATTCAACACAGAAAAAATTTGACTATACCAATATTTAAACGTAAATCTGAAGCATTTCTTTCTTTCTTAATACAATTATCAATAGTGCTTTCATACAGCTTTTAACTTATTATACAAAAACAGCTTGAATTTGTATTATGCGTTATTGTAGCTCCAACAGTAGATTGTGACACTAGCACTGCTAAGACCATGGGTTCTATGGGACTATATCCATTTACCAAATGCTTTTGCCCATAGCAACTCACAACATTCACAAATGTGACTATACCAATATCTAAACGTTTATTTCATTATTTTTTATTACAATAATCAATAGGCTAGTCTATGCATACACTTTTCCCATGAAGAGTTGTCCTGTTTACAATCCAACTCGTCACATTTTGACGCTTGGTCAAGACCCTTTTTCGTCCCTCTTTGAAGCTCAACGTACCCCTTTTTAGTCACTTTTTGACATGAAGGGTCCTCCATTGTTTTAAATAGAAAAACCTTAGCATCAATATGCCGACGCAATAATTTATTAAATTTATTTTATCGTTATAATGAAAAGATAATTTTTAGTTATCAAAACCTTGTGTTTTACTTTCTTCTTCGCATAAAGACTTCGTATGGCTTCAGAAGACATGGAATGTGACATGACTTTGTAATATATTTATACTGCTTGTTTATGATTAGTTTGTGTAATAAATACCTGTGACTGCATTTGTCTGTGTGTGTTTATATTGTTCAGAGGTGGGTAGGTTTAGGGTAGGGGTGGGTTTTGGAGCTCCAATAAAAGTAAAAAATTATATATTAAATTTATGTATGCACACAAACCATTACATTAAGCCAAACAACTGAAAACAACGGAGGACCCTTCACGTCGAAAAGTGGCTAAAAAGGGGTACCTTGAGCGTCGAAAAGCGACGCAAAAGGGTCTTGGCCAAGTGTTAAAATGTGATGAGTTGGAGTGTGAGAATGTGTTGCAATATCTTAATGTTCACTTTCTTTCTTTTTTGATAAATGAACAATATTCCATTTTATGAATGCTGCAATTCACTTATCAGAATAAAATATTTAAAAGATGTGTAATACTACTAAATTTGCAATGCCTGCTGGCAGTTGAAGAATCTTTGTACTTCTTTTCAGCTTTATCTGACACAATCGAAGCAACTACACTGACCCTTCTTGGTAATTATCTGCTGAGTCATTAAGAAGAGCCGGGGTAAGGGCAGATGTCACGATCTATGGCCCGATGTGTCATCAGGCTTTTGTAAATCTAAATATAAATGCACAGAGAGAAGAGAACAGCCTGCATCATCTGCTTCATTATGGTGGAGATTCACAGTATCACAGAGAGATTGGAGTGGAGCGGAGCTGGTCGCCACCCACTCCTGTTAGCTGCCACCCACCCACCTACACACACACACACACACTCATAGGCCTAATTATTGGCAGTTAATCACAATTCCATCAAATGGCAAACAAGCTGCTGAAGTGACTATACACACTGTAAAAACCTCCACACACACACTCATAGAGTCCATGATCGTTCCTGAATCCCAGAAACACCAGCACCATTCTGAGGAATGTGCTGAACAAAAAGGGAAGCACATGCGCATACGCACCCTCACACGCGCGCACACAGGGTTTCCATGGAAACAAGCGGGAGAGTGGCCCGTCCCACTCTCTTCTGTGGACCGATAGAGGAGGATGAGAAAGAGAGAGGAAGAATGAAAGAGATGCAAAATACAGAGCGAGAACAACGGAGACCGAAATAAAGCAGAGAAAACCGGAAAGAGCTGCAACGCATTACTTTGGAAGGAATAATTCATGAAACCCTGATCAGGTTCTGTTACAGACAGTATCAGCGCACAGTGAGTGCGTGTTTGACTGGTATCCCCAATCAGAACTCAAAGCCAAATGCTTCCTTGACACCCAACAGCTGAAACGGTGGGAAACACTGCACTGCACCACAGCACTAATGTATACAGCATCCAGGAAACCCCCTCTTGTGTGCACTGAATACTAATAACCACAATATGATTGGCTAGCGCTGATGTACGACCCATGTCCTCACGCAAAACCGTGCAATATATATGGCTTGGATGCTCTTATGAAGTTTCCTAGAAAGGAAAATCGAGCGGCCTCTTGTAAAGTGAAAAGAGTAATGAGGAAGTACCATGGTACAGTGAGGTAATCAGAAGGTAAAATTTTATATGGCAGTAACTGATCCCTTTATTAATATATCATCTATGTCAATCTACGTCAAAGATGTCTATGTCATTGTACTTATTGCTTTGAATTATGAATATGCACTACTATCTAAAGAGACTTACATTGCTCTACAGTTTGAGTTACATGCTAGTAAATAAAAACACTTCAACTACAGTTGAATTACAATTAAAACAAACAAAAAAGGTGATTTGACAATCCTCTAACTAAAAGTACTTCATAAAGATTAACTATATAACATGAATTAATTAAAAATATTTTGAATAAATCTGAAAATATATTAATTTTATATATATATATATATATATATATTTTTTTTTTTTTTTTTTTGTAATATATTTTCAAATTGAATAAATAAAAATTGAATAAATAATTAATATATTATTTGAAATTAATCTTAAACACACACACACACACACACATATATATATATACTGTATATATATATATATATAGTTGACAAGAAAAATACCACTGTATCCTATGGTGTAACAAAGCATAGAAGCATAGTAAAAAAATGTGTCTTCATTCTTAGAGTAAACAATAGCATGAGAGAGGTTTATGTAACATTTTACATTTATATTTTTGCTGTCACACCATAGAAGATTTTCATTTGTCAACATATATATATATATATATATATATATATATATATATATTACAGTTGAATCCATTAATCAGTCAATCAATCAATCAAATAAGTTATTCAGTCAATAAATTTGTAGCCATATCAATTACACAAACCAAACCAACAAACTGATTTGTGCATGCAATTCACACACATTATGTGATAATCAAAGAGTGATGTAGGTTGTAAATCATTTTGTCACACTACTCTTTGGAAAAAGTAATTGTTTCTGAAAACCTTGGATGTTTCGATACTAAAGCAATAACAGCTGTTGCTGACTTGTGTTTGCGCACATTCTCTGTGGAGAGATTTCACATCTCAAATCTGAATTGTAAATGTAAAAAAAGAAGATTGTTTTGCATTTACCCATTATTGTAGCACAAATAAAGCATGGCACTAACATTAAGGTCATGGGTTCGATTCCCAGGGTATGAACCAACAATGTTTATAATTTTGCATGCAGCAGACACTTTTATCCAAAAAAGCTCAAAATGGAAAAACTAACGAAATTGTGTATTTAAATGTTTACTTGAATAGTTAAAGATATTTTGGAAACGATGTCACCAACGTTTTTGTTCAATGTACAATCAGTGTTTAGTGCTATGTGAACTGCACGGACTTTGAACAACATGAGGATCAGTCATTTATGAAGAAGTTTAATTTTGGGGGAACAATGCCATTAAGTAGCAGTTGTTAATATTAGTGAAACCAAACACCGTATGAATCCTAAAAGCACTCTACTGCCATGGTACAGTACATGTCAAAAACAGGGTGTTACTATGGCAAATGCAACTGAGTGTACCATCATATATGTTCAAAAAAATAAATAAATGTAAGTACATTGCACTACCATGGTGCATGTCCAATACAAACATAGTATTATATGGTACATACCCAAAAAGAGAAAGAGAAATTATTACCAGGTTTACATTATTACTTTGTTCTTGGAAGCCTACTTAATTTTTGTACAGTTTTTAAAGTCTCCATGTGTGCATAACATGCAGATATTTTTGTATATATTGCATGTATGACTTTTCATTTCGGTTTAATTTTAGTTTTTTCCAGCATCACACACTAAGATCCATGCAGGTGGGAACATTGTGTTTCCGGCTGGCATGAGTCGTGATCGAGTGTGTTCTTGAGATTCTGAGCACTATCTATTTAAAAAGCATGGGTCCAGTGCAAAACACACAGTCTTCGCTCTACAAATGCTTCTCGTGCGTGTTACGCAATGACAGAGGTAAAGCGGCAATATTTACCCAGTCTTGCTCACTTGGACACATAATCTCATTCACACTATCACACACACAGTCTAACACACACGCGTGTGTGAGAGGTGCTGATGGCTGTCAAGATGCTCGGCCCCTGCAGTGTGGAGAGTTTCGAGTGAGCTGCAGACGCAGCAGACGTTTGGCTCAGTGTGTAACAGAGCGGCCAAGGAAGAACGACGGAGCAAGAAACCATGAATCTTCATCAGCGAACCCCAGCGACAGGGTTCCACACTGCTTCATGTACTGGCAATCCTGAACTGAGGACTGTAGACTACCTCAAGTCCGCCTCCTACCGTGCCACACGCAAACGCACGGGTACTCAATGTGCTCGATGTGTGGCTTCTGGCATGTCCTCGCGTGAAGGATGCCCCACCGTCAGGCAGCAGAGCATAAAATCACATCTCTCCACATGGAGAAGGTTGCAATATTGCTAGGCAACGTTCCTGGCCTCTCCGGTTTGAAAACAGAGGTACAACCTGTGCCCGCCACACTTGAGCAGATGTTAATGTCTCCATTGAATTAGAAGATCATGTCACAGACACCTGTACCTAAATCCAAACCCGAGATACAGATCTACAGCGGTTTACAGGACTAACTGAAAAACGACATTCTGGATTAAGTACCAAGCACACCACCAACTCCTTAACACATCTTCATTCATTTCTCAGAGCAACTGGTTCTTCAGGGATACTGACTTGCTTTGCTTGGACTTACCTCTGTGCGGGAAGCATCACATACAAGTATTCTTCAAACCATCCCGGAAAACCAGAAGACAGTTATGAGAGAGAGACAGTCAGGAAAATTCACACACACGGGCTGATAGTCCAAGCAGCCTGGAAAAAAACAAAAAAAACCTAGCTACTCTGTCTTTTCCTGTTTTTCTGGTTGTTCCCCCCCTCTCTCTCTCTCTCTCTCTCTCTGCTGTCTCTCTTTCCCGTCGCCTCCCCAAGAGCAGAGGAGTGGAGAGGAGAGGAGAGCCGATCTCCCCAGCGCTGGTGTTAAGCTGTGCGTTTAGAGCTCCTCTGCAGCGATCTCGGCATCTTTCACGGACTCCACTGGCACACGACAAAACATGGAGCCGGATACCGGATTCAGGATTCTCGACTGCCACTGGCCCCAGCTCGCTGTGGAATACTAATCTGTATTCGTCTTATTGCATCTGTATCATCTATTCTGCTCTCACTGTAAATGTCACAACCATACCTCACAACCAATGGAGGGAAAAAAATGTATCCTGTTAAAAAAGAAATCCTCTTTCTCATTTGATCATGATGATGATGATGATGTCACTGTTTGAGTTTTTTTTTATTTTTATTTCTGCATCATTGTCACCACAGATGGAAGAGGCCGCAACCTGAGATGGCCACATTAGGAAGCCCATAATTTCCCTTTGGGAAACACATTAGCGCACAGGAGAGATGCTAATCACTAGGTTGTTAACAATTACATTGCGTGTTGGAGAAAAAAAAGAATAGGATGTCTTGACATATTGTGGGATCTAATTTTAAAACAGAATACTGCTGATTACAGTGTCTGGTGTTAATATGAGAGTAGGTTCGCATCTAACTGTTAGCTTAGCATTGAATTTCCGTACTCTCTTCAATTACACTGGCAATTATACTTCAATTATATTACATGTGCTACTATTCTTACTTCACATAACATTTTTGTGGTGCTGGGAGGTACAGTGAATAAGTAAAACTAAAAAAACAAAAATGCTGCAGTTGAAATGAACGCTAGATGGGGTAAAACACTGATTCCTTTTTACACAAAGTATAATTTACAAGATGAAAGTTTTGATTAAATAAGCCTTAAGGTCATTGCAAACTCAACAATATATATATATATAAATATTTGTTTGCGCATTAAACAATAAATATGAGCTCAAGTTGTGTCATTCAAGTTTGCCTCCGAAACTATCATCCGTCAAAAAAAAAAATATGGAACGATTTTTTGATTTTCAGTGTTTTCGCATCTATATAATGGATTTTGGTAGGAAAGGATGATGAATATAGCCTTGCTTCCACGACTTCTACTCATTTCTCATTGGTTCCCACCAGTGTTGGGAGTAACGCGTTACAAAAGTAATACATTACAGTAATATATTACTTTTTGCTGTAACGCTGTAGTGCAAGGCATTACTAATCGGGTTTCAGTAATATTTTACTCGCTACATGTTCAGTAATGCTTGCGTTACAACACACTCTTAGTCAAAATTTTTATTGTTCAAAAAACAGCAAGACACAAGATATTGTAGCGTTCTCAGACAAGGACCAAGTGTTTTTATGCAAAGGGGATTTTATTTGGGCTGTTGTCGGCCACAACCCATGCTGCACACACCCCGACTTACTGTAAGAGAGAACCACACTTGAAACAGCAAAAACGCAAAAGGGAATAAAGTGCAACACTAACATTAAACACATACTTTTCCACAAGACAAGAACATTCTGAACACATTACAATATTAAAGTATAAAAATGCCGCAAGTCAGCTCTATTTTCTGTTTGTGGTCAGTTATTATCCATGTGTGTTGTGGTTTGTAAATTAATACTAAAGGAAAGCTTCTAATATATATATGTGTAGAGCGATTTATTTAATTCATCGCTCTTGCTGAAAAAAAAAAAATCATTATAATTTTAATCCATAAAGATGACTTGAGGTCCATCAGATGAGATGGCTAGTCAGGAAATGTATCTTTGTGACACGGACTCAGAAAACACTAAATAATTTAAAATATCTTCCTACTTTTTTACTCGGACATATTTCTGGTAATTAGGCTACTTTAGCTGATGCTGTCACAAGCTTTAGTCTTTTGTGTGTATTTCAATGCAGCTGCGCTGACGGCTAGCTCTCTGTAGTTATTTTGGTGACAGTAACTCAAAAGTAATACAGGAGTACGTAACGCATTACTTTTTTGAATCAGTAATATTGTAATGTAAGGAATTACTATTAAATAGCAGTAACAAGTAATATATAACATATTACAGTTTGGAAGTAACTTGCACAACACTGGTAATGCTCTATAATGGCAGCTTTGCCAGACTAACTTTGCTCGCGAAAAATAGAATGTAGCATCACAGGAAGTATGGGCGGGCCCAGGCTATGATGAATATGAAAAAATAGAAAAACGCAGACTCAGAGGGGAAGGACCTTTATTTTTGCATAATTCCTTTCGCTATTTTATGTTATGATTTCTAAACAATTTTAACATGCTGTGACATTTGAAAACTGGTACTTTTAAATGTTTTCTGGATTAGGGCTGGGCGATATGGCTGAACACTGTATCACGTTTTCAGTGTTTCATATCAGTAGATATCAATAATTATTGATATTTTTTATGACCGTTTAAAATAAGGACCAGATGAAATATATATATATATATATATTAAACATGTTTACTTTAAACTTAACCTTCCTCTGAGATTAAGACAGAGTTGTCAACAACCAGGGAAAACTCAAATAATTAAAATGTAAACATAATGCCACTGTCTCCGTTATATCTTTGTACCATTTAGATTCCTTGTCATAAGGCACTGATGCAGAGTACGTCCCCACGGTGGTCTGCTGCTTGTGCGGTGCTGCAGCTACAGATGTTGTTGGTTGAATACAACTGTGCTCCAAAGGGTGAGCGCGGCTAAGGTGGTACATCAAGTTCGTGGTATTATCAGTCTTAGTGGGGACGATGGTCTTGCATAATATGCAGCAGACCCAGCGCGAGACAGCGATATGGCGCAACCAAACGTGATACTGTTACATGATTGGTTTTAGCGTATCACTCCCTATGTTGCTAGGTCACCCTTTCAGTCAAATTACTTTGACGTTACATATGCGAACTCGCCAGAGAGACCAATTGCCTTTGAGTTTTATACAAAAGGCCAATGTATATTGGCGTGCATTTGATTGTGCTCAGGTGCACCTCATCACTGCGTGAGTATAAGAGGGCACAAGCGGAATGCACATGCAGATTTTCGCTTCAGAGCCTTCGCCGTTCTGGCCTATCTAGGAGACCCCCTCAGCGAGTCCTTCCCTCAGCGTCCTTCCCGCAGCAGCTTGTTAAACAAAAAATATATATATATATGTATATGTCCAGGTGTGACAACCGCGTGGCCATCTGGTGCACCGCCAGATAAATAATATTCAGGTTGTTGTCTCTTCTAGGAATAAAAACAGAAGACAAAATAATCGTCTGAGAAAATCTTATTTGGTATTGATAGATAGAAATGATTTAAATATCGCTCTACCTTTTTTGCAGAGTGAAGGACAATTAAAAATTGTACGATCAATAGCTGGGAAAACATTTCTCCTTCATGATATTTTATCTGAGAAAAATTTACATTTCATGTTTTTAACTGAAACTTGGCTTGATCAAAATGGGGCTATATCTCTTATTGAAGCATGCCCAACCACCCATACATTCTTGCAAAAGGCTCGCTGTGGCAAAAAGGGTGGTGGGATAGCCGCTTTTCATGCAACACGTTAACAAATATACACATAATAAAAAGCATACACTTGATCTTATTATTTCATATGCTGTTAATGTTAACGTAAATGAAATAACCGATTTAGCAATTTCTCATCGTTTTTGTTAATTTTTTGACTGTAAAATTAATATTCCATCTCATCCCAAAGAAAAAATAATTAGAAATCGGTTCTTTAATGCATCGATATCGGAGCTTTTTATTACAAAGATTCGACAAGTGTCTCCGATTTTGAAGGATTTGTCTAGTATACATGATAAAGCTGATAGTTTTAATGCTTTGTTAAAATCAACTCTCGATATAGTAGCTCCAGAAAAGATAAAAAAGGGCCAGTGTTAAAGAATATGCCATGAAAAAATTATCGCATTTGTCAGCTTAAAAGGAAATGCCGAAAGTCAGAACGTCTGTGGAGGAAAACTAAATTAATTGTTCATCGCGAGATTTTGCTTTCTAATATCTCCGAATATACAAAAACTGTACGTTCTGAAAGACAAATTTTTTATTCAAAAATGATTAATGAAAATAGCAATAATCCTAAAAAACTTTTTTCTACCATAGATTGTCTTTTAAATAATAAGCCTTTAAATTGTCTTGATCAGCCCTCTCAAATTATGTGTGAAGATTTTGCTATATTTTTTAACAATAAGATAACACAGATTAGAACTCACACCATTCATACAGATCAGTCTTTTGTGGATGAATTAGGCAGTTACCCTTACCACAAAATGGAAATGTTTAGGACAGTAAATAAAGAGAATCTTTTACAAATTATTTCTCAGTTAAATTCTTCTACTTGCTGTCTCGATCCTATACCAACAGTGTTATTTAAAAAGATATCGCACAGTTTGATTGACTATGTCTTTGACATAATAAATAATTCATTGGAGACGGGCATTTGTCCTAATGCTTTTAAAAAAGCGGTTGTGAAGCCACTTTTAAAGAAACCTAACATGGACTATTCTCTCTATAATAACTATAGGCCTATTTCGAATATTTCATTTTTAAGTAAGATATTAGAAAAAGTTGTACTGCAACAGCTTAATCAGTTTTTAGATGAATATAGTATTCGAGAGAAATATCAGTCAGGTTTCAGACAAGGTCATAACACGGAAACAGCAATATTAAAAGTAGTAAATGATCTGAGATTAAATCTAGACAAACGCAAAGCATCGGTCTTAATTCTACTGGATCTAAGTGCAGCGTTTGACACGGTTGATCATTGTATTTTAATAAATAGACTGGAAAAATGTATAGGTCTTTCAGGCAATGTTTTGAATTGGTTTAAAACATATATTACGGCAAGGACATTTTCAGTGAATATAGGCGAATGTACATCGAAGAATCATGACATTCTATATGGTGTTCCACAAGGCTCCATCCTAGGGCCAGTTTTGTTTTCATTATATATGCTTCCTTTGGGTAGCATAATTCAGAAATACGAAATGAACTACCACCTTTATGCTGATGACATACAATTATATATTTCAATTGAACCTAGAGACACTGTTGCAATAGAAAGATTAACTAATTGTCTGTCCAGCATTGTAAAATGGATGAATGAAAATGTTTTAAAACTGAATAAAAATAAAACTGAAATTCTTATTGTGGGTAAAAAACCTGAGCGGCAGAGGATTGAAGCAGAATTGAGTTCTTTAGCTTTACAATCCAAAAAAGAGGTAAAGAACCTGGGTGTCATTTTGGACTGTGATCTGAGTTTTAAGTCTCATATTAATCAAGTTACAAAAATATGTTTTTATAATTTGGGAAATATTGCAAAGATTCTCCCTTTTTTATCTTTTAATGATGCTAAGAAATGTCTAGGTTACGAATGTAACCCACGTTCCCTGAAGGAGGGAGCGGAGACGTTACATATGGGATCTCGCATGAGAGACCGTTCGTCTTCGAGTCTTTGAAAAAAGGCCAATGAATATTGGCGTGCAATAATTACAGCCAGGTGCACCTCATCACTGCGTGAGTATAAGAGGGCACGGCTAGATTGCACTAACGGCTTTTCGCTTCGGGGCGCTCGTCTGACTGCTGTGAATGCTGAACGCTGTACACTGCGGTTTGAGTCTGCTGAAGAAAAGGATTTCATCCAAAAAGAGTTCCTGCGGAGTTCACGCTCTCTCACCGATCCGTCTTCATCTTCTGGGCAGCGGATCGGATTCCGCGAGGTTGGTAGCCTTTTTAAAGGCTGTGAAAGCCAACCTTTGCTCGCCAGCGAGTACCTCACTAAGTGCACGCAGTGCCACGCGGAGGTCCTCCTCGGTGCTACCGCGCCGCGCCAAGCTCCCCAGCGCTTTGCCTCAGCCTGCCCGTCGCAGAGGGCGTCCTCCCGCGGTACCAAAACCAGCACCATCTGCTCCGTCTCCAGCTGAAGCGCACGACGCCAGGCTGGCTGCAAGACGTCGAGCTGGCCGCGGGCACGGGACGCCGCCCGCCTCTCAGGTACCGGCCAGGAACCCCCATGCTAAGAAGAAGCGCCCCTGAGACGGGCAGCCCAGAGGTGATGGAGATTGCTCTTCGGGGGACAACGCCATCAGTCCCCCCACCCCCGGTGGACGCTGCAGAAACTACATTTTCAATAAAAGAGCAATCTCTATCGCCTCTCGGCCCAGTGCCCCGAGGCTCCTATCTAACTTCTCTTCTTCCTCCTCAGATGCGGACCCGGAGCCCTGGATCGCCAGGGTGGGAGCCAGCACAGGTAAGGGATGTTCAGAGCAGCCGGACTTGCCTCCAGGACGTTCAACCTTCTGGGGGCCGGTCCCCTCCCTGGTCTCCTACCAGGCTGCCTCACTGCGGGCACGGCTATCACTTTTCCCTTGATACCCCTGGCGACCTGGTTGGAGGCCTGGTTACAGCTCCCCAACCCGTCACGGTGGTTGATACGGACGGTACGCCTCGGCTATGCGATTCAGTTCGCCAGGTGCCCTCCCAGGTACAGAGGCATTCTCTACACCCGTGTCCGTTCCAACAAGGATGCCGCTGTCGTGTGGAGGTTGCTGTCCTACTGGCGAAGGAAGCAATCAAGCCTGTCCCTCCAGCCGAGATGAGGTCAGGGTTTTAGAGGTGGGTTGAGACCTATCCTGGACCTCAGAGCCCTGAATCGGTCCCTTCTCAGGCTGCCATTCAGAATGCTCACGCC
>JAUCMU010000043.1:4012254-4032502 GCA_032275025.1 Enteromius treurensis
TATGTTATGTCCATGTACTGAACTGTTATTATTCAACCATGCCAAGGTACATTCAGTTTTCCATTCTATGGCACCTTCAATATTAGCGATATACTTGTTTAAGAAAATAAGTGTCAGAATACTTAAAAACAGCTGGCAATTCTGAATAAATGCAATTGTTCAGCTGTGAGCTTAATTTACACTTAATCTGGATTGTCTAGGAACAGCTTTTTTATTGAATAAAGAGAAAAGGAAAAAGTGATGACTTTTTATTTTGAAAATATGACTTCATTTACAATTTTGGGAACAATGGACTTTAATTTATTTGCTGTTAATTGTAATAGACAAATTTACCTTATCTGTGTAAAATCTTTAATAATAGGTTTTCCTAAAAACCTTAACTATTTTATAAATATCTCTTGAATTTGACATTTACTTGCCAAAACATGAAAGTTTTGAGATTAGGGTTGGCCTTCCCTTTATTATCCACTCCCTCTGATGTGGCCGTGTCTCTGACCTGTAGGGGGAGTGTTACCAGTCCCAACAACTCAAATCCCTGAGTGAGTCTCTCTGCCATTAATGCGGCATGTTCTTTTGGCATTGGCATTGACCAATTAGCTTCTTTGAAAAGCCACTGTCCTCCTCAGAGGCAAAATTGACCTCACTGATTGTTATCCATGGTGATTTGGTTACTAATAACTTAGATTATAACTAAGAAAGACATCCTTTATCCATTTTTGATTGGCAAGTTACAGGCCTTCCAATGATGAAAGGGAGATTTCAACAAAAATGATGAGTAGGCATGACACTTCCAACCAAAACTGGAGTTTATGGGCCGCTAGGAAAACATCGTAATGATCCAGATTTGAATAACAGATGGAAAGAGTTCCAGTGAATTCTACTTTAATGAATTGATTGTTAGAGTTCACTTATTCCCCTTCCCAGACAGACACATTCACGTTTTAAAATTTTGGAATGAACTGCAGATCTTAATCTACATAAATACACAGTTTTTTTTTTTGTTGTTGATTGTTTTGGGGGTTTTGACATTTTTTTGTGCGTGCGCGTTTTGGTAACATATGAAGACATAAGTTTGTATAATGACAGGGGTATGGCATAGGTATTAGAGGGAGAAGGGGACTTCAGGATATTACCCCATGTCCCCACTTTTCAAAATGCTCATAAAATCACAGAATATAGTTTTTTGAAAATCTAAAAATTGCCTGTAGTTTCCTGTAAGGGGTTAGGTGTAGGGTTGGTGTAGGACAATACCACATACAGTTTGTACTGTATAAAAACCCTTGCGCCTATGGAATGTTCCTACTTTTCACAAAACAAATGTGTGTGTGTGTGTGTGTGTGTGTGTGTGTGTGTGTGTGTGTGTGTGTGTGTGTGAACATTTTCAACATTAAATGGAAAAAATTCAGTGCATATACAGTTTAGTTCATACCACCTTTAAATAGAAATAGAAAAAATTCAATGCATTTAACTGCTGATAAAGAGTAGTAGAACTAAGCTGTCAGACCCATGAGGTATTAAAGGTTAAAATACAGCATTGATCAAAACCATTGTTTAGTGTTAGTAATGCCATTCTTGTTTTGCCAGTTGTTTAAAGGAATGAAGGCATTCTTTTTTACTTGCATATAATTACTTGATCTGATTGTTTCCACAAAGTTGTTGCCCAGAACATCAAAGGTCCCTAGCTTTGTTTAAAAGTTTCTCCATGTGTGTTGGTAGAAACTATTTAAAGTAAGAATGCAAGAGCCCTGCATTAAACTCAAGCCTAGGAAAGCTTTGTTGATTCTTTTAAAGGAACACTTCACTACTTTTGAAAATAGCCTATTTTTCCAACTTCCCACTGAATTGTACTGTTTTCAAATATTTTTAACTGCAGCTTCAGATCACTGAATTGATTAGACTGTTAGCATTACGCTCAAAAAAAAAGAAAAAAATATTACACTCTAATCAGATTAAAATGATCTATGCTAAGATGCAGCTGAAAGTGCTACGGCCAGACCTGGAGATCGGCTGAATAGAGGTAAAAAGACTATAAGGCTTAACTGTTAACGCTAGGAGAATTTTCCAAAAAATAATTGTGTTCCATTAACAGATCATTTAAATATTTATTGCAGTTACGTTTATTAATACGTTTGATCCAGAACTACACATTTACACCAGCCCTGTTTCACAAAGTCACACAAAAACAGCAATTAAGCTGTTAATTGTATTGTACAGCCTGCACACGTATACTGCCTTATGAGATAACAATATGGCAAAGTAATCTTAAACTTAGCAATTTTTGGTCATGACAGATTACATGTTGCACCTTAAATGTCAAAATCTGCCTCTGAGGAGATGGTTTAAGATGCTACAAAATAAGTAAACTTAATGATGCAGTGAGGTTTTTCTTTTTTATTATATTTTTTGCATGCATGTGCATACATTGGTTTTGATGATTTTTTTTTTTTTTTTTTTTACTGACAACCTCTAACTTATTTTTTGGTTGATGTAATTAACAAACAGAAGCTTCAAAGACAATTAATGTTAGTAGCAATACACAGTCGATGTTAGTGTATGTTTTTCTCCTCATTGCAAAGAGGTGTGTTAATTTGCCAACCAATGACTTTTTTGTTTTTTCTCCATATTGTCAATGACTTAAAAGACAAAAGCATTAAATATACTAACAATTTTGAAAAGGAGGAATATTACATGTTTATACTCCAGAGGGAGCAGTTGAACCATCACATTTTGTATTCAATGAGTGGTTCACCCAAAAATCAGTCACCCACACATTGCTCCTAAGCCGTATATTCGTTCTTCTTTGCAACACTATTTCTTTGAAGTAACAGACAGCAGTCATTAATTGTCAAGCTCCAAAGACAACACAAGTACCACAGAGCAGTAGTCTATTCTGTATAACCTTCATTTTAGGTATGGATTTGACTTCATTTCTCCATACTGTGTAGCAAAGACGATGGTCAACAGAGGAACTATTTCATAAATTTTTTTTTTTTTTTTTTTTTGAGTATAGGATATCACCACAGACAAGTCCTCAAATTGCCAATAAAAATGTTTGCAAGCATGTAATTAATCAATTAACTGCCAGAAAATTAAATTAAAGCACCCAATTAAATACCGATGAAACACTCATCATGTTTATCATGAATTGTGCAACATGTTCACACTTACCTTCGATGTCACTGCATTCATATTTATGTCAGAATATTTAGACGTTGCATGTTGTTTTATGAGCATTTAATGAACATCACTGAAGAGTGGACCACTTGATTATACAAGTGCACTAATGCCCAGTGTGCATTCATTAAAAAGCCCAAACATCACTACAAAAGCCTTGACAAATTCATTATATATATATTCAACGAGGTTTGTCACAATACATAACTCTATATTGAACTCCATTATTAAGCTTATTTCTCTTGACAATGAACAGACTGGATTTTATTTTTTTTCAAAACTAAATTCAGACAAGAAGCTCACGTTGAAACGGCGGTATTTGCATACAAAAAGGTTTTCAGGGTCACGTGTGGAATTTTACAAAAACATATATACACAAATATAAATGTAAATTAGGAGGTTTCGTGACACAAAGCATCGGTCTTGCCAAACTGTGTACAAGTTCCATGCATTTTATGCAAAATTCATGCCCATGTTTCCTGGCAACTTATGTGACAAAGCAAATAATAAGCAGGCCAATAAAACGACCGCTGGAACAGACCTGTCATTCAATGTGTTGCCACATGAGAAGCCAGTAAACTATTTTGTAAGCAAGTCATGCGTCTTGCGTCAATCTGAAGAGTTTCTTTCGATTCTTTAATTACAGCTTAGCCACCAAACCAAAGTTTCACAATTCAGCTCAACAGACAGATTTTTAATAGCAACATAAATGTGAAAAATGATTGTTTTATGAGACCGTTTTGTAAGCTTTATTGAGTGTGTACATGTGGGTGAACTACAATGATATTTCAGGCCCAAACACATTAGATCTATGGAATTAAAAAAAATACAGAAATAAGGATATCACCTACAATCAAATGCACCACTGTTACAAAACCACACACAATGCCTAACCTATTAAAATAAGATGTGGCTTAAAACAAAAAAAAGATTAACATTACACCAGGTATCACACGAAGGCCGCTGAGTGTACTACAGGATCGAGCGACAACTAATTGCCAGTTTCTGAAGAGACTGCGCTCTTTCTTCATCAGGCAGTACACTTTGAAAATGAAGAATTTCATGAACCGGTGACCTGGAAAAAAAGAGGACTAGTTAAAAACATGGAGAGAATTTTAAAAACTTTGTATAGTGACATTTACTACTACTACACAGTTACTGTGAAACATTTCCTTCAGAAATAACAGCAGAAGGATTGTTTAAATCCCTAACTAAAAAAACTTTAAACTGGTTAAGATGAGTAAGCTGATGCAAATCAAATGCTCAAAAGAGCTGAATTATTAGAAGCTTACCATAAATGCTGTACAAATGTCATTACAAAATCTCCTAAAAATACTTGGTGCGGTTAAGAGCTCTCTGAGCAAGCTGGCCACTCTCATCCGTGATTTTCTCCCAGTCTGTCTGACCGACAACAAAACCAATCGCGCGCTTTCTGTCGGCATCCTTCTTCTCTTCGAGATCAGCCCAGCGCACCTGGAAAATCAGCAAGTTTAATGAGCACAAAAAGTTAGTTTCAATCCCAACCCAAACAAGAAAAGCTATTCCAATTTCAGATTAAAGCCCCATTTACTCCAAGCACCATAACTATAAAGATAAGACGTCAACAGTTGTCAATATTAAAGAATAACCTCAATTTTACAACGATAGAGGCACCGAGAAACAAAATCACTCTCAGAACATGTTTTTTTTCAGCTGATGAATGGCACAAACATTGACAGCCAATCAAAATCCATCAATCTCAAGAATTTAAAGTGGCAGATGCATGTGCGTGTAGAATAAACCGATGATATCGTAGACTGGTGTGGACACTAATATGGTTATCGTTCTTGGCGTGAGCAGATTGTAATTCACCAACCATGGAGCAACTATTCATGCCTTTTCTCAAGAGCAATCTAAATAAAAACTGAAAAAGCAGGTGACTTTAAACAGTCATTCAAATCTCCTATATGAAACATGTGCAGCACATTACCCTCTTTTTGCCAGGTTCAGACATGCGACTGGCATAGTCATCAGGCAGCTGAAGGAAGTCCTCCATGCCAGACACATCAGTTTCTCGTTTTCTCTTGCCTCCACCGGCCAGACCATCCAGTTTGTCTGGAAGAACAAAGCAGCATCTAAAGTCATCACCAATCCTACATCTGATGAACACTTATTTACTAAAGCATGGCACATCACATATTAATATGATAAAAGCTATTATGTTAAAATGTATAAGTAGTCCAAAAACATACATCGTGGTGTTTTTTTAAAACCAGCCACACTTCGAACATTTATACAAACTTTAATTTGCTTACAACTTTATTTGTTCACCAACAGATCCTTTGCAGTGCATAGGTGCCTTCAGAAAGCCCAAACACAAATAAAACCGTCATCATAATAAAAGGGCATGTACAAGACAGCCTTTTCAACTAAAAAAGGAAAACTTTTACCATTCATTGGCACAACAACTTTTAAAAATGTGCTAAGCTTTTTGCTTTATAAGATATTAACTGATGGACTGGAGTGGTGTGGATTATTATGATGACCATCTGCATTTACTGCAGAGGATCCATTGGTGAGCAAGCGATGTAATGCAGAATATCTCCAATTCTGTTCCAATTCAATGAAACACCCCCATCTAATATCTTTCAAGGCCTAAAGGTTAGTACATTTCAATACATTGTAACTGAATACTTTTCTTTAACCGTCTGAGAGGAAGATCTAAATAGTTTCAGGTCATTTAAACCGTGACACAATTCTCACAGATGAAAAAAGCAGTGATTGAACCATCAAAGACTAACCAAAACAGATGAAAAAGTTTATCTATATGGCGACACCAAATAAAACAGATTATACAATTATATTAAAGACGACAACCATGTATAATATATTAAAAATAATAGCAACAACCTACAGTGGATGCGTAGTTTGTAATTAATATTTTGTACATCTACAAATAAATACCCACCAAGCTTTGCTTCTGATGTGTCCATCTCCCATTTGCTTTTCGGAAGGTATCCCTATATTACAGAGAGACACTCCAACGGTTAATCCTCAGGTGAAGAGAGACAGAGGGGACAGACAGCGTGACAGAGGGAGGACAGGGACAGAATAGGGGCTGGGGAGCAATGAGGATGCTTTGGATGATGGGAGAATAAGCTTGAAAAAGAGTTAAAAAGTTAATAAGTCACAGAGGCATCAACGAGCTCTCAACAACTGATAAACAGTCCTTATTCGGGATATTAAAATGCCTACTGAATACAGAAGAGCATGCATACTTGAATACACTATGAAGTGTATGTGAACCAGACGTCTACTACATTGACACTTTTTTGCAGCTGAAATTGGTAACGATGGTAAAAGCCAACAGCACAATGCACAAGAAATACTCAAGACTGAAACAAAGCCCACTTTTAAATGTCAAATTATTCTTCTCTGCCAGTAAATCCTGCTCTTTGGATTGAGAAACATCAAGCTCTCATATAGGACTGGGTGATACAGCTGAAATCTATATCAACAATCCAATGTTTCATATCGTTCGATATGGATTAACTTTTTACATTTAACCACTTTCGTTTACCAATTTATTGAGACAAATGCTTTTTTAGTTTGTTTGTTTTAACAAAATAAAAATTTAATCTCATTTCTAATATTTTATTTGCAGATTAAATAAGGAAACTTTTTGCTTGCTTCGAGACCACAGGAGGCCGCAAGAGCAATATAATGTAGGAAATTCGACATATTTTTTATTTATATAGACCAAACACCAATTTTGATAAATATTAATACCGTTTAATCACCCAGGCCTACCTTCATATGACAAATCCATAAAAATTTCAATTTTTTAAATATATAACAAAAACTGAATAAATTTTTTTCTTCTCTTTTCACTGGGAATTTACATTATATCTATCATATCTCTTTTTTTAAATGTACAAATCCATAAAACTCAATTAAATATACAATTACAAATGGAAAACTAGCTAAAATGTAACTTTGTCTTTTAATTAAAAATCTGTATTAGTTTACACAGAAACCAAGAAAATCAAAAAGATATTCGATATAAAAGTCATTTACACTGAAGCCACATTAAATGTTTGTGATAGTACAAAAGCTTATACGTAAATATTTGTTTTGTCTTTATGCATTCTGTTTTTCTATATTGTATATAGAATAATGGCAAAATAAAAGGTAAGAAGAAAGATGTCATAATAGCTCATATTTTGATATAAGTTTCAGAACTCAAAAGTTTCTTGTTAGAGCTTATATTGAAGGCAGTCTGCCAAAATATCACTGCCTGTTTAGACCCCCACTATATGTAAAAAGTACTTGTACGTTCTGTACAAAAAGTTCCTCATAGCTTCAAGACGTTGTGGCCTTTTTATAATTTTCTGGTCCTTGACCGTGTTATTTACTTGGCAGTAACTGGGACAGTAACGGGGACAGTAACGAAGCCACCCGGTTTTCTTCCAAAAAATCTCAAATTGTGTTCTGAAGACGAACAATGCTTTTACGGGTTTGGAACAACATGGGGTTAAGCAAGTAATAGCAACATTTTCATTTTGGGGTGATGTAACCTTTTAAATATTTTCAAGCCATAATATTTTTGCTACGAAGTACAGATTTCAGATAGATTTAGAAGTATTGATACACAATACTAATTAATAAACATATATAAAAAAGGTTGTAATCAATTATTCAAAGTATATGCACTCTTTAATCACTCAAAACACCCTTGAACATTAATGTCCCAAGTGATGTTTGTGTGATAAAAAGATTGTGTACCATAAAGGCCCAGTACCGTAAACCATTCAAATCACTGAAAAAAGAAAAAGAAAAAAAAAAAAAAAAAACATTGCCAGGTTGTTAGAGATCTAGTGTTTTACAAAGATATCAACGTTTGTCTCTAACATCCCAGGTGTTTTAAATTTACAACATAATCGGTGTGATCTGTGAAAAGGAAAGAGTATTGAAAATAGCACAGAAATAAAAGCTTTTTTGAAGGATAACATGACTGCTATCAACACCAGTAAAGAGGAACGATATGACAATTGGTTAAGACTAAAACAAAGATTTTTCTTAATAATATGAAAATAGTAATGGTAACTGAATTTCTTGTGTTTGGCAGCTGCAACGTTTGGACGCTGTGTGCTTTGGCATTTAAATTTCAAAGCCAGGCTTGATTCAGATGCCAAACCAAGTCATATTCTGAAACTCTCACACTTTTATCTTAGTTTACAAAGCCTTTCAGCTTAAATTTAGCAAGACATCAAAGAACAAACAGATGGTCACAAAGATGGATGTTATGTTATAATGATATGCTGGATATCTACGGATAAACTATTCAGTATTTGTCATGAATGTGTAAAAAGCTAAACGTTTGCATTACCTTTTTCAAAGTGAAATGTGAATTATGTAAAACAACATGAGTCATGATTTTTTTTTTTTGTTGTATTAAAGTTTAGTGCTCCCAATTTGGCCGCCATTCAGTTCAACCATTCTTTAACCCCATACTTTAATGCCAAGACAGACCTTTAACATATTGCCAAGTTCGTGTGAAATGCTTTATGTGATAGCTTCCTTATGATATTCTATAACTATTCACTGCATTACACAGCTACTACATTTTTACTGTCATTCCAACTCACTTACCCTAAATATAGTTACCAATGATCAAAGATAACCAGAAATCAGCTTCAGCAAGCAATTCTGCGGTCGTTGTCATTTATATTATAGTGATATTTTATGAACAATAGGCAGGTTGGTTTTCCTGACATGATGGTTATTTGGTTTAGGTCTATACACACTTATTATAAGCCACAAAGACAAGACAAGACTGAGAAGCTTTCAGGAAGTCTTGCATACAAATTCAAGTTTCATGATAAAAAGGTATTAACATCAGTCAAGACGTATTTACATTAGGCTAAATAAAATAAGATGAAGACAAACCAGCTAAATCAAGAGATTCTACAGCAAACAAAAGCTAATTTGTATGTAATTGAAGCTACTAAGAGCTACATTTAAATGGAGCCGTACGACTGTTTGAGTTATGTTTGGAGGTTTCTCAAAAAGCACAATTAAAGTGCCCCGATTATGCCTTTTCAGATATGATCGTTCTTGCAGTGTGTCATGTAGCTGTATGTGAACATAAACTATCTGCAAATTTGTGACGCCGACAGAGCATGTAAGTCGGCTAAACAAGTCGTCAGCAATTCGAATCTTTCTCCGTTACGGATCCACGTCACTAAGTAGCATATTTGCATAATGTCCGCCCACGTTCTACGCCGCGAATAACTTGCTCCGCCCACAAACAGTACAATTTCCACGTTCCATTTCATTACATCATGTCAAGAAGACAATGTATCCTGTGAGAGTTCATTTGTTTTATATGCCCTTCTGAAAGATGAATCTACAAAGAATGAGCGGATAACATTCATTTTTTCCAACAACCCCTCAGCGGTGCAATCTTGTGTTGTGTTCATGTAATTTTACTGATGACTGCCTTTCCAATCTTGGAGTACAACGCGATATTCATCAAACGCTTGGGCTGAAAAGATGGATCAGTGCCCAGTTTATTTGGACCGGCTTGCTCCTCTGAACTTCTGTGTAAGTATGATTAATAATTGATGATTGTATTTTCAAGCGATCGTTCAGAATTTGTATTTGTGTACGTCATGTTGTGTAACAATCCCATACATGTCTTGGTCACCAGCTAGCTTGCGATTCTGTAGTTCTGTTGTTCAGTTGTGGGCCTAATGTAGTCTAATACTGTGATTGATGCAGCTTGACTGTCTGTCTGTCTCATTAGTTTAAGTTATGATAAACGATGTTTAACGCAGTGTTATGCATTGTACAATGCTGAAGTTCACAACGTAGAGGTGTGCCCGATATTAGCCACCTTTGAAATGCCATAATAGGGGCACTTTAACAAATATAAGACTTCATCCTACAGTCGATTCTAATAAAGTTCTTTCTTAACCTTTAGACTGAAATGTATTTATGGATGACTTGTTACAAACAAAAAGGCCAACAACCTTTTAGAAACAGACATCAAGTCTCAAAGGTCCAGTAAGTAAAATTAAATTTTATTTACCTAAAAGGTTTAGATCAATTAATATGAAAATTGAGAGAAAACTGTACAGATATTTTCCATTATTTATCAAGTAACAAGGTATTTAAAGACTTCAACAAAATGTGAGCGATCCCTTACAAGCAGTGCATTCAGTGACATTTGCTGTTGTCGAGATATTTAATTGTGAAAGCGTCTATAAAATGGATTGCAATTATACCAAATAGCCCCAGAGAACCCCGTAACAAAATATTACTTTTTTCTTTTTTTAACTTTTGTCAACTCGGATTGAAAACAAGTATCCTGGAACTTTGATGCAAGCTTAGAATACTTACCTTGTTTTTTTTTAAAACTGGGTTACGTTTAAAGTAACTACAAAACCACTTTTTTAATTATTAGACGAGAGAAGCATGAATGAAAAGAGAGGTCCTACCAGATCAGTCTCATCATCATCTTCCTGTTTCGCTTCACTTTTTGGTTCTTCTTCAGCTGGGTTGAAGTCTTCCATCTCCACCTAACACAAAAACACTTTGTGTTACTATGAGAAAGAAACCAGAATAAAGAAACACATTAACAGCTCTTTTAATGAACATAATGGATGTCATCAAAGCACTTACATCTTCAATGGCAGCGTCCTGCAGTAGAGACCGGATATCGAGTCGTACCATATGAGGTGGTGCAGATTCCCAGCTACTGGCCAGCTGTGTGCAACAAGCATATTATTAGCCAGGCTTCTGAATGGTTATGTTATATAATTCTGTTGATAAATGGAACAAAACCTACAGGCTCAAAGTTCAAGAAACTACCTTTGAAATATCCTTCAGCGTTCGTCCATGTATGTTTCTCTTTGCACATGTTTGGTGATCAGTGGTGATTTCAGCCAAGTACACCTGAGAATACCAAAAAAAATAAAATAGTTATGGTACAGTTAAGTAAAAAGTATAAAAACTTGTATGTCTAGCCTTGCCACTCAATCCTAGCAACTAATGCCAAGGAAGCTCACCTCAAACCCTTTTGTCTTAGCAGCACTCCAGAACTGGTCAAAGTACTTCACTTTATCATTGATGGCATCCAGGATTATAAAGGGAAAAAATCCATCATCCAGTGTTTTCTTGAATGTCTTCAGCATGCTGCTTCGATAAGTATCTTCCATTTCTGGTTCAAATTCATATTCAAGAACCTAATGAAGATGGTAAGAAAGCTTAGCGTGAACAGCTGAGGGAAGCGAGTGGATTTCTCACTTGAAATGAATGACGAACAGATCAAACCTTGGTCTTGACGCGTTTTCCGGAATCGGGGTCCTTTTCAACTTTTTCCACTTCAGTCATGAAATAGTCATCTAGACCAAGAACTCTGGGTGGGGCACCACCGCATTCAACCTCTTTATCCTATATCAACAAAGGATGTGTTTATAGCTGACAAACTCGTTAAGTTTAACAATAATAAAGACATTAAAATGACTCCCTCATCTACCCTTAAGGGCGAGGTTTGCTTCTACAAGAATGTGTCAAGACTGCAATCAGGACCAGCTAAGGCTAACATGTTTGAGGAAAAACAACACGAACATTAAGCTGAGCAAATATGGAAACAAAAAGTATATTACCCTAATAAGTTTTGCAACATGACTTTTGCCGCTTCCAGGTAACCCACGCATGATGACCACAATCTGAAAAGGAAGAAAACTGTGAGTGAGGTATTCAGAAGATAAGAAATCAGAAGGAGATTTAGAAGATGCCAGTAGCATACCCTGTCAGGCCGAGCTGATCGACCTGGTGGTTTGAGGATGTCTTCAGCATTCTTTGTCTCTGGTTTCTTCTCCACACGAGGGGGGGCAATGGGAGCAGAAGGGGGCATTGATGTGGGTGGTGGAGGGCGCTCATCTAGATAGCTCCTTCGATCACCTGGGTAAGAAAGACCAGTATCTTACATAGTTCTCAATTTCAAATTAGTTTTTTATGGTAAATGCCATTCAATTTTGAATTGGCTTGGGTGAACAGGACTCTAAATGTGTCATTTCTGTCTACTTTATTTTAAGGTCTCGTAATAAAGAGTATTAACCCAATTAGGTACTTAGTAGTAGCCACTGTACTTACATTAAATAAAATGTACTTACAGAACTAAGTTATGGAACTGTCATTACAGTTTGTAATTATGAAGATGTAACAGGCAGCTACAGTTACACAGCTACTTACACTTAAGTACAATCTTGATACGCTTTATTTTAAGTAGCTTATGTCTGTGTGCTTGAATTAATAATTACGTTGTATAAAGTCTGCAACACATGTGTGACAATATTGTGGTTACATAAGCAGCTGTGTAACAGACTTATGGCGCTTTTCCACTGTATAGTACGGTACGGTACGGTTCAGTACAGCTCACTTTTGGGGGGTTTTCCACTGGTAACAGAACCTGGTACCTGGTTCTTTTTTAGTACCACCTCAGCCGAGGTTCCATGCTGGAGCTTGATGGGGCGACTCGGAATGAAAAAGTTTTTCATTCATTCATTTTCTATGGCAGTAGAGGCGGCGCAACTATAACGACACGCGAATAATCCCGCCCACTCTAAAGCGGTACTAAACTGCAGTGCAAACGCAAACCAAGCCGAACTGTACCGTGCCGTAACAAACCGAGTCGTACCACGCAGCGGAAAAGCGCCATTACTGTTACAAATGTGTAACAGTAGCAGCCTATTACATCTACATAATTACAAACTCTACATACAAACTGTCCCATAACTTCGCAGTAGTCGTTGAACTTACCACAAAAAAAAATAACTTACCATGTACAAGTACTTCCTAGGTAATTACTCTGTATTATGTTCACCTTAAAATAAAGCGGTACCAAATGTTTTTTTAAACAGGTTTCCCCAAGCAACTTGAAAGCGCTACTTTTAAAAATAAAGGGATTGATTCTTTTATAATTCATTTACTACCATAGCTTGAGGATCCATGGTCATAATGCTCAAGACTCTTTTCATAGGAAGATCTGTCATAGCTTGTTCGGTTATAAACCTCACGATCCCTGCTTGAGCGGCTTGGGTGATCTCTTTCTCGGTCTCTATGTCCAGGACGAGGCCCAAGTGGAGGTCTAAAACCATAAAAAGAACATTTCATATATATGCTGCAACACTTTTTTTCCAGTCCAAACTGGTGCAAAGACATTTTGATGTAGATAAGGAAATGTCTACCAGTAAATTCAGTCATTTAGGCATAATATGTAGAAAACGTGCAACTGTGGAAAGGGATGCAGCAGTATGGTCTAGAAGTACTTACCGTTCTTCGCGTAAGAAACGATCCCTTTCATATCGTTCTCTCTCATACTCCAGATGTGGCTTCTCCCTGTACGGATCTCTCTCCCAATCCCTGTCATAATCTCTGGGACCACCATATGGGTCACTTCTTCTGTCATAGTATGAGTCTCTGTGACCAAGCAATTCTAGTGAAAGAGAGAGATTGATCACAGATATGAATTCAAATAAACCCACTTGGTATTCCTTCGTATTCACAAAACAGAACCAACCTTTCTCATAAGATCGCTCAGATGGCGATGGAGCAGGCCTCAACACAATCCTCTCTCCATAAGAAATCCTTTCCACTGTTGAACCAGCATCTGCTTATTAAAAAAAACAAATGTAGTTTGTCTAAATACGTTTAGAATCACATCAGTTGAGAGGTAGAATGTGTACTGACCGCGGCCATGCCCATAGTCTACTGTTTTAGCAATGAATGAGGCTGTAGGGGCAGGAGCTGAAGAATGAAGGAAGCCTGTAGATTGCTTTGAAGGGGGAAAACCAGCTTCCAAAGGCTGATTAGTCTGTCCCGTTTCTGACAATAAATTAGTAGCCTTTAAGAAAAAGAACATTTTAAGCAATCAGTAGTTCCTAAATAACATCCTCTTGAAATATAGGAGATTCGTTTCTGAACCATTGAACATAATTTGAAAATCAAGGTTGGCATACCTGCAGAGCACTTTTGACTTCAGCTGGAATTTCTAATCCAAGAATTCCAGGATGGAGTTCTGAAGCCAACCCGGCTGACTCGGCGTTCTGAACTTCCCCTAAAACCTTCTTGCTTTCCTGGAGCTCTCTATGAGGAAATATGTCACCTGAGTTAATAGTTGAATATCTGCAAGTTGGACTTAAATGTTGTTGTTTTTTTTCTTTTGTGATACACTGATGGGAACTCCTTTACCTTATCATTTTCAACTCCTGGGCAGCTTTGAGAATGATCTCATGCTGCCTTTGAGAAAGAGCAAGTACAGTTTTATTTGTAGTAGGTGAAGACTCCTCGAGTGGAGTATCCAGTGTTTGAGAAGCGGACAGACCAGCTAGTGGCTCTGGGTTATGTTCATAATGGGAATCGGTTTCACCAACCGGATGAGAGTAAGTTCTTTCTGGTAGGGGTGGGCTCCTTTCCCAATCAGAACGAGAGTGATAGGGAGGCTCCCTGTCCCGTTCTTGATAAGGTGGTCCAACTCGCTCCTCTCTGTATCGATTCTCATCATCATATGGGAATGACCTTTCTCTTCCCTCTAACCAATGATCCTCTCTGATGTTCTCTGGAGGGCGACGTGGTGGATAGTCTCGGTCAGTCTGCTCCCTGCCCCATTCCTCATGAGAACCGTAATACTCATCGTCTTGTTCAAAATCTTGATATTCATGAGTTGGCCTCCTGTATGTATCATCCCTTGCATCATACGGGTATTCCTCCTCATAATTTTCTTCTTCATGGGGTGGAGGGCCATGCCACCTCTTCCTTGGCATTGGGGGTCTCATGGGAGGTCTTCTAATCTCCATTTCATGAGGAGGTATAGGTGGACGTCTCACCCCCCTTCCACGAGGATGAGTCCATGCAGGTTCTCTGTCAATTTCCTCTTTATATCCAAGAGGACCAGCTGGTTCCCTTGCTATGATTTCATGAGGTGCTGGTGGCCGTCTCATGTCTCTCTCCATCATTTCATGGCGGGGCGGGGCGGGTCCCCATGGGCCAAGACCACGTCTGAACCGTGGTCCCATTACCCCCCGTGGTCCCATGTGAGGAGGTCCATGTGGGGGACCAGGAGGAGGGGGGCGTCTTGGACCATGAAGCATAAATCGGGGATGAAACGGGGGTCTTCCAGGGCCACCAGGAGGAAAAGGAGGTCTAACATGCATAGGAGGTCTTCTCTCTGTCCAGTATGGATCTTCTTCCTCCCAGTAATCTTGTGGTTCTTCTTCCCAGTTTTCTTCTGCCTGAGTGCTTTCTGGGTGCTCCCTGTGACCCACTGGAGGTCTTCTCTCTCTAGGCATTTCACAGTACTCTTCTGGGAAGTGTTCCTCCTCTGGAAGCCAAATCTCATGTGTTGCTTCCTGGTTATCCATTTCTACAGAACCTTCCAAAGAGGGGTCTCTCCAAGTCGAATCATGGTCCTCTCTATGCGTTACATCATCTGATTGCTGATGGTCATAGTGATCCTCTGACATAATTTCTCTCTGACAGTTGGGATCAACCATTTGTCCTCCGTATTGTCCTCGGCCACGTGCACGGCCCCTGCCTCTGAGAGGCACTGGCCCTTGGCCCCTTCCCCTTCCTCGGGTTACCTGCGGTGGACCTGTTTGATTCATCAGATGTGGTCCCCTAGGAGGACCCCCCTCTTTAAGTGTATCAGGTTTAAACTTATCATTTTGAGGTGGCTTTGCTTGTTGTGGTGGTCCATTCGGAACATTGTTGGTTTTAGAAGGTTGTGAGCTTGGCTTCTGAGAGTTTTTGTTGGTGGTGTTTGGACTTTCAGTAGGCACGGAAGGTTTCGTAGCATCTTCTTTTAACTTATCCTGCTTTGCAGTATCAGCAATGGCAACATCAGATGTATTATCCTTAGTTTGAGGAATGGGTCCACTCTGAATAAAAAATCCATCCACTGAGTCCAATAAGTCATCTGTCAGTGACGGACCAGTGGAAGCCCCATCGTTTTTGATATTTTGATCTTGTGCATTTTTGTTTTTTTCTGGGCCCATTTGAGATGGAGCAATTGGTGGTGCATCAGGTTTTGCCAATTGTTGCTTTGTTTGAATGCCAGGGACAGCACTGGATTGTGCTCCATACCCTGGTTGTTGAATAGGTACAGGGGGTCTTTCAAATCGCGTAGGTGCATTCTGCCTAGGCGGGTTCTCAGGTCTTGCTGGAGGCCCAGGGTGAGGAGCATTACCTCTGGGAGGTCGGTTAAATCGCTGACCACCATCAAATCTAGGTGGTGCACTAAACCGTTGCTGGTGCGGCTGTTCAAATCGTGGGCCTCTGGGACCTTCAAACCTGAGAAGAAAAAAGAAAATATATGAAAAATCAGTAATCTAGCTCCAGAAAAAAATTTGTTAGTAAAATGTGCAATCCTAATTGTTCTTAAATGCATTACCTTGGGCCATCAAATCTTCCATGAGGTCCAGGAGGTCCATGGGGTCCAGGAGGTCCATGGGGTCCAGGAGGCCCATGGGGTCCAGGAGGCCCATGGGGTCCAGGAGGCCGCGCCCCTAGCCCAGGTGGTCCAATAGTTTTACCTGTTTCAGAGACAGAATTTGACCCAGAAGATGGAAAAGGTTCTGCAGGTGATGGCCCCTGTGGAATAACTGGTCCAGATGGTGGTGGGACTTGTGGTGGAGGTCCTGGCATGGCGTCCATGTTAATAGGTGGAGGCATCGATGGAAGCCCTGGGTTGGCTAATTGCATGTTTCCATCTGGTCCAGGGAGTCGATGCTGCCCATATGGTCCCATCATGCCCCCATATGAAGGAGGTGTACCATACTGATGCTGCATAGCTCTTAGAGATGTGACTCTCTCCTGAAGATGAGCAGAAGTTGAATTCATTTGCTCTTGCCATTGTCTCCACTGGGCTTCATAATCATGGAGCTGGTCTTTGTGTGGGTATGCTTGAAACTGTTCTAACCACAAATTAAAGTGCCTGTCCCACTCTTGGTACAAGGGACCAAATCGTTGTTGCTGCATTTCATAGTGTTGCAGCTGCATCTCCATGGGCATTGTCTGTTGGATAGAATTAAACAACCAGAGTAAAATTATGTTATTTTGCTTTATACCAACATATGTTCTAAGCTAACCACGCAAATAAAGAACCACTAATAGATTTAATTGAACAAAAAAACACACCTGTAGATGCGCTGGCTGTTGAATAACTTGCTGGTACTGTTGCAAGATCTGCTGTAGTTGAGCATGCTCTTGCATCAGTGCCTGGTACTGAATGCTGGCCCTTTGATGCTGTACATGCTGCCAATGGGCAGCTGCCGCCTGTAGCTGCTGAAGACGTGCTGCTTCAGCGGGGTCTCCTGTGTCAGTGAGGCCACTGGGCTGTAGTAAATATCAGTATTCAAATATGATTCATTAGTTGATATGGTACGACATTTACAGGTCCACATTTGAAGCGAATCAAAACCTTAATTAAAAGTTGTCCTAAAATGCATTCTTGTCTTAGTACCGCTTTAAACTTTTTTGATCCACTTTAAATGCTGACTACTGTACATAAAATATATTAGCAAAACACTACATATTACTAAGGGGGACAAATTACCTTCGATTCCTCTGGTGGTGGAGGAGGAGGGGGTTCCTCTTTGGGAGGTGGGGGTGGAGGGTTGCTTTTTGGGGGTTCCACTGGAGGCGGTGGAGCAGGTGCACTGTTTCCATTAGATGAATTTTGATTCTGTTTAGCCTTCTCATTTTTCAGCTTCTGCAAATTCTGACGGTGCTGCTGATACCAATAGTCCTGCTGCTCCTATACATAAACAAATGACACAAATATTGCAATAATGTTTGATTAAACATATACCTTAAATTCAAATAAGAATCAAATAATATTTTACAAGACAACAATACTGAAACCATGCTATTGCAGTGTGACCACTTTTGAATCTGAATAAACGGGCAAAAAATTAAATAAGAAAAAGGGGATTTGCACAACACTCTCTCACGTTTCTCATTTATATTATGAAACGATGAACAAGCTACTGTGAATGTGCATATGAGGACTTTAACTAAGACAAAATGTAAGTCGCTTTGGATAAAAGCGTCTGCTAAATGAATAAATGTAAATGTAAAATAACTAACAGGCCATTTCACAGTCGAAAGATTTCAAATAATTATGCAATAATGCAGTTCAAAAGATAATTACAAAACAGTAGCGTGTGCCACAACTTGCCTACTTTCCTGACAAAAAACTTGGAAGTATAGACTATTCTTTTATCTTCCCAAAAGGACTACATGCTTTTAAGTAATAGTGAAAGTAGGCAAATTTTGACACGTGACTTCAAAATTTCTAAAACAGAAACGCTTGATCTTCATCAGAACAAATTTGAAGAACTATAGTATATAACTTTTAACAATTACTCACATTTTCGCTGGAAGTAACGTATTAAAATTGTGTCGATTACTGTAATGTTCATTTATCAGCTGTTTGGCCTCTCATTCCGACGGCACACTTTCACTGCAGATCTATTTGTGAGCAAGTGTTTTTTTGGGTGAACAAACTTATGGTTGTTTATTTTGACAAATCAAAGAACAAATGTAGCCAGCTAATATGAAGCTACATAAAAGGTATGCTAACTAGAAAAGTGACGTTTTAACAATAAACCATGCCACAAAGCTTGCCTGCAAAGACATCGAGGAAAAGTCGGGCTTTTCATCCGCCATCGATGCACTGACTTCGCTAACCTGTGGTGTTGGAGCGGGGGTCTTTACTGCAGGTGATGAAGACGATGAAGGTTCTGGAGCTGGAGGCTTCACTTCTGGCGGCGGATGCTGAGGTTGGGGTGGGCCAGGGGGACCTCTCAGAGCTGACGGATCTTGAAAGCTGTTGGGGCCTGCCTGCCAGTACGGAGGCGCGCTGGCGTTGCCGGAGTGATGCAGCACCGACTGCAGCTGCTTCTGATGGAGCTGCTGCAGCTGCTGCATTTGCTGTAGATGCTGTTCGTGTAAACTAGAGAAATTTGACGACGCTGGAAGAGACGGAGCGCCATATCCTCCAAATCCCCCTCCAGCTGCTGGTGGTGGTGGTGGTGGTGCTGCTGCTGCTGCTGGAGGCTGAGCTCCCCTAAACTGATGTGGCCGCGGGCCGAAGTGTGGAGGAGGCTGGTGTCCACCTCCGTAAGCGCCCCAGGAGGGATGCATGCTTGAACCGAGACACTGCGGGCCAGGCGAGGCCTAGCCACCTGATCGCATAAAGCCGGTTACTTTGTAACTATCGCTACTACGGTTTGCAAATATGATCGCAGTTATTAGCACTGGCTCCAACTGTCATACGAAAGAAAAAAAAAACCTATCTTTACAGATGTGCAAAAAACGATACGTTTAATTTCATAATAATTGTTTGAATGCTATATCCTCGACGAGCCAGCCTGCGTGCGTACACGACTGCGTATGAGCGTCACTTTGCGTAATACGTCATCGCGTTTCTGTTACTCTTCCGTATGAAAGGCAGGCAAATTAGCGCCACCTGTCGCACTGGTTCGGCGGTTCGACTCGCTTATCTTTTCTCAATAATCTCCTTGTCTTATATGTTTCAATAATCTTTTTTGTTTGGTTGTCCATGAAAACTACAAGAAGCACTTCTCTTGGGGCCCTAACGTTAGTTGTCATTTGGTGGTCATAAAGGAAACAGTCTTTCCCTTAAAAAACTTTTTTCACAGCTATTCAAAACTGCAGCATTACCAAAATAAAATGTTTACATTTTAAATTTCAAAATAATGCATTCATATATGGTAAATAATATGTGCAATACAGCTTATGTACTCTCAACTCTGTTGTATCAATATTTGTATCAATATATAGGCCTAGCCTTATGGTCAATGCAGATATTGCTGTATATTGAAAAATATAAGCACTAATGTTTCACATATGTATAATGTATTAAAACAAAGCAATCTGTACGGTAAAATAATAATACTTAGTATATATATATATATATATTTGCATATACACAAACACCTACATTTATTATATATATATATATATATATATATATATATATATATAATAAATAAACAAAGAAATA
>JAUCMU010000043.1:4032602-4056227 GCA_032275025.1 Enteromius treurensis
ATATATATATATATATATATATATAATACATTTACAAATACATAATGCAAAATTATACATTTGCTGACCAAAATACCTGTGTACATGTGACAGACCCAAAACAAGTGATAATTTTTCATTAAAGAAAAAAGCGCTTTACTTCATAAGTAGAATGAAAGCCAGACTATGATGCTGAGATGTAAACTCACTGGCACAGCAACCACAACACATTCTGTTTCATTTTCCACCTGCGTGCATCGTTGTCCTTTTGTAAAGGACACTCTGTATACCCAAAGTCCCTTTCAAGGTACAATCTGTGGTATACCACAGGAGATTAATCCTGACATTGCAACAGTTTTGAAAAGTACTTAGAAATTCAAAAACGTTAGAGCTCAGGCTTTTTAAAATCCCACTTCTAAGAAGATCCTTTTAGTGATTAGACAAAAAGTCAAAACACAAAAGAATGCAAACCAAAAGGCCGGCTCCACTGATAAGATGGCTCATCAAAAAACGCTGAATCAGTTAAAAAAGTCTAAGTGGTCTAAGGCGCCAGACTCAAGGATTACCAACATTTTCAGGACATAAGCTTTCTGATCTCTGAACGAAGAACTGGTGTGAAATCCCACTACTGACAATAGACAAGAAATGAAACTTCAAAGAATATACATGCTTTAGATGCTATCACTGCTATTCCGTTACTAAAGGCTCCAATGATTGGACTCATCAACATAGTAGGCACCAGACTCAAGGTGTTACAACTCTTTCAGGTAATGAGCATTTCTAGTAATCAGACCAAAATTCAAAACTTTATGCAAATACATAAAGTCTTATCATTTGCACTCCACACCGTGTCATATTGAAGGCTCCACTGAAGTGATCCTTTAAAGCAAGCTGTTAAGTGTCAAAATAATTTATAGAGTGACTAGATGTTGAAAGCATGTAAGCATGTAAATGCATTAAGTGCTGTCATTTGCATTTTACATATTTGCATTGCCATAAGACAGACTCCTCTGTTATGACTAATTAACACGAAAGCAGCATTAGATGTCAGAATAGCATTGTGCTGCACTCAAGTAATTTCAACCTTCTCGAACTTGAGGTTTTTGGTCTTTGAATGGAGTTCAAATCCTAACTTATAGAGTCACTAGTCACTAAGTAAAGCAAGAAGATTTGCCTCTACAGTACTTTACTTAAATTGAGAAATATTTTACATATGCCATACTTCTCTTAACAACTCAAACTAATGCTATAAATCCCTGCACTGTAAAAAAAAATCTGTAAAAAATTGCGGGAAAAAACAGCAGCTGTGGAATTAGAATTTAAAAAACACGATAGCAATAATTCAATCCAGTGATTCAGTTGTAAGATCAAGTTAATAAATCACCCTCGTGATCGACCACTTATGCATTATTAGCACAAATCTTTAACCACTAAGTTAACTCATTAACCAAAAAGTTAAGTAAAATTAAAAAAAAGTTAAGTAAAAAAAAGTAAAATCAAGTTTGTGTTTTATGAGCTTGAGCCACTCTGATATTATGTCTGTGTGTTGTGTTTTTTGTTGCTCAAATAGAAGAACACAGTGCTAGTTATTCCAAGGTCTTGAGTTTGATTCCCAGGAACGGCATGAATTATTAAAATGTATACTTTGAATGCAGTGAATTTTGCATTGGATATGTGTCTGCAAAATGCCTAAATGTAAGTTTCACTCTCATTATTTGCAGCTGCGTGCCTAAATCAATTAACTAAATCTTGTTATATGTGTGCTGAAACGCAGCCAAGCGATATGGACAGAGACTGCAGTGCTACCCTTGAGAGCTGGTGGTGTTGCCAAGCGACAAGTTGAATGCAGGTTTTGCTAATGGATGCATTAGTGTTTAATTATTGTATTCATGCTAAGAATCGAATGAGCTACAAGCAGGCCTATAAGCATGGATGAAGAAAACATAATTTCCCTTTCCTCCACATCTTGCTTTTTCATTATTTTCATCCATCCTTTTTTATCTTATTCAAGTTTTTGATCTACTTGGGCCTGCTCTTATGCCTACACACATATCCGGCCTCTTGTGCTCTTTGTGGATTAATCAGGATCTTTTTCACATATAATACATCCTTTAATCCCACACATGCTTTCATTATACCAGTGTGTCTTTTACAAACAGCACAGTACATGCCAAAAGTCCCTCGATGTGCCCCTTAAAATAAGACCCAGTTTAATCCAGAACAAAACTGACAGCTGTATAAACCAACAACATGTTCACAAAAATACTGTAAGATGTGCATAAGTTGAATTCTACATAACATTTCATCATAACATTTACACAAACTCCTTGTCTTATATGTTATGCTGTATGCATCCCAGGCTGAAGGTAGCCTGAATATCTAAAAAGCTATTGAGCAAGAAAATGTCATCTGAGCTGTGAAAATACTGAGCCCTGGAGAATATCCTTGTGTGACATTCACTCCTACACAACAACGGTAGTGTGGTTGAGCACAGGCTGTTCCCTGCTAAACACACACTTAAAAACATACACACACATACATAAACACACTCAAGCGCTCACAGATGCAGGCAAAGTTCTCTGTGTTTAGTCTGAGAATGCTCTGTGCTTTTGCTCATTAACTTCAGCATGGCCATACCATGGAACATATAAACCAAGCACAGCTACATGCTAATTATGGTTCAAAGAAACATGTTTGGCAGGTCCAGTTTGTCAAACTGAGTTTAATAGAAACACTAGATAGCACTATTAGGCTCTAGGATGTCAGAAATTAATGGCAAAGGATCCAGTTATGTAAGGTATGTGTATCGTTGTCTGCCTGGTAATTTCTGTCTGTTTTGGTTTCGTTTTCTAACGTGTCTTGCCCTTATTTGGAGTTCCTGTCCTGTCTTGTGATTATCAGTTGATTTGATCCCAGCAGTGTGTCACGGGTGTTCCCAACTTCCCTATTTGTTTCCATTTCTATTTAATCTGTGTCCTTTTGAGTTACAGTTTGTCGGTTGTTGGTTGTAAATGTCTTTGCGTTTGTGCCTGCTGTCTCGGTCTCATGTTCTGTGTTCCTGGATTTTCATGAAATGTTCACTTTGATTCATCCCGTGTCTCCCTGCCTTCTTTGCCTGCTGAGAAGCGAGGCTACATCGTGACAGAACGACGGACCGAAAGAAGATAGTATTTATGAAGGACCTCGTCGCACTGATTCGCCGGGACCCACGGTTCAAGGACTTTGTGTTTGAGTTTCGCCAACTCGCCGAACGGTCGGGTCTCGGCTAAGCGGAGATCATCACAGCGATTTTCAGCCAGGAGTGCCGATTCAGCCTCCCGCGGATTCCAATCCGCTGAGTACCACTCTGGATGTAGAGTGCAGATCCGAGTTAGCAAATCAATCACCCGCGGATCACAATCCGCTGAGTCCCACTCTGGATTTAGAGTGCGGATCTGTATCACTGATCCAGCCACCCATGGACTCCGCTCCACAATTTCCTACTCTGGATATAAAGTGGAAGTCCAAATTACCGGAGTTAATCCCCGTGGTTCCTATCCGCATCAGTCGGGTCCCAGTCATCACGGGAGCCGTGTTTGAGTTTGGTTACAGAATTATGGCCAGGAGTGCCGATCCAAACTCCGGAGGATTCTAATCCGCAGTTATCGGGTCTCAGCCCCGAGTCATGGTCAGGAGAACCGTATACAGCTCCGGTGTCGGAGTCATGGTCAGGAGAACCGGATACAGCTCCGGTGTCCGATTCATGGTCCAAAATCCCCGCGTTACCCTGTCTGCATCTGTCGGGTCCCAGCCCTTAATCACGGTCAGGGGAACTGTTGTCAGGTCCGGGGTCCGAAGCACGGTCCGGAGAACCATTGTCCATGGCCATCCCAGGTTTCAGATCCGCCATGGCCTCCCAAGGGTCCAGACCGCCATGGTCCCCGCGGAACCTTGTTATGCTCTGGAGGCTTCCAGTGACTCTGCCCCATCCAGCCTCCAGGGTACCTATTTGCTTTTAAATAGTCCAGCTACACTCTGCTCATGATTCTAAATTAGTAGTAGCACCCGTTTGAGGTCGTAAAGACACCTGGGCGCCCCACAACCAGCCAAATTCTAAGTAGCAACATGGGCAAAATCAAAGAGCTGTCAAAAGACACAAGGGACAAAATTGTACACCTTCACAAAGCTGGAAAGGGCTATGGGTCAAATGCCAAGCAGCTAGGGGAAAAAAGTGTCAGTTTCCCTCGGACTGGGGCCCCATGGAAGATCTCTCGTTGGGTATCAATGATGCTAAGAATGGTGAAGAATCAGCCCAGAACTATACGGGAGGAGCTGGTCAATGCCGTGAAGAGAGCTAAGACGTCATGGTTTAAAATCTTGCATCGCATGGAAGGTTCTCCTGCTCAAGTCAGCCCATGTCCAGGCCCGTCTGAAGTTTGCCAGGGACCATCTGGATGATCCAGAGGAGTTATGGGAGAAAGTCCTGTGGTCAGATGAGAACAAAGTGGAACTTTTTGGTCTGAACTCCGTTCGCCGGGTTTGGAGGAAGAAGAATGATGAGTATCACTCCAATAATAGCATACCTACAGTGAAGCATGGGTCTGGAAGCATCATGCTCTGGGGGTGTTTTTCTGCACAGGGGACAGGACGAATGCACTGTATTAAGGAAAGGATGAGGATGTTGCTCAGCGACAGCCCCGAAAACCTGACAGATCTAGAGAAGATCTGTATGGAGGAGTGTGTGCAGTGTGTGCAAACCTGGTGAAGAACTACAGGAACCGTTTGACCTCTGTAATTGTTTACATAGGCATCTGTACCAATTTTTTTTTTTCTTGACTCAAGTGATCAAATATTTGACACAGTAATTCCCAAATAAATTGTTTTAAAAATCATACAATGTGATTTCCGGATTTTTCTTTTTAGATTCTGTCTGTCACAGTGGAAATGCACCTGTGCTGAAAATTGTAAACCCCTCCATGATTTCTAAGAGAACTTGCAAAATCACAGGGTGATTATCCTTATTTACCTCACTGTATGTGTATACACACGCACGCACGCACACACACACACACACACACTCATATATATTTATTTATTTTTAGCCTGTTTATAAAACAATGCTGGCTAAGTTTAATAACAGTAAGAATATATTTTGTGTATCTTCACATTTATTTATTCCTGATGGAGCGTGTGCCGCCAGTGCGTGGAAACACGTGACGTAGCACAGTAAGGTAATTCCACATCCAAGAAACGCTAGCGCTCTGACGCAATTGCCCTTTTTAGGAGACATTCGTCATTCAAATGATTACCATACTAGGCCAGTGAATGCCTGTTGCTTCACTGATTGAAAAGTGCATGGGTGGAACTGGAATATCAACATCTGAAGCAGGATAAATCCATGGCAAAATAATATTTAATTTGGAGATATCTGGAATGAACGCAAGTGAACGAAACTGCATCTCTGGAGGCGATATCTCCAGTTCTATCAGGTGAGTAATTTGATTTTGGGCAGTGGATTCGCATGTTGTATATCTTACCACATGTGCGCACAAGCGCAATATTTTCCATCTTATCTAATTTCGTACACCACATGTTTCTTTTTTTCCTCTCCTCTTTTCAGGCATGTCGAGATGCAGATTTCCAAAAGCCCTTTTATCGCCACTGTTAATGCAGTCACATCGAGACAAGAGCTGCGCTGGATAATCGAGCCAGTGATGCCCAGTGAGAGTCTGGAGCAAACCAGTGAACCCACAGCTCAAAGAGAAAGCTCCAAAAGAAATATACCGGTAAAATACAACATACTATAACATATTAGTATCTCTTTCGAGTTTTGCATAAAATAAACTCATATTATACCAAAAAGGGAAAAAAAAGTAAATGTTTTGGGTAATAAATATTGTGAGTAATAAATAATAAATGCTTACTGTAAAGCTTGTCCTGAAAACAAAATGAAAATGTATCTTTATTAGATGGCTTCTGCCTGAAGGAGTGTTATAGTCTATTTATTAAATTGATTTGTTAAATTTACACAAAAACATTCTTATTTAAGATGTTTAAATCAGAATGCAATATATTTGTTTGTATTCAACTTGCACTGAGAGACAGTGCTTGTGACAGTACCCATTGTGACAACTAGCCCCAGTCTCCTCTCTCTCTCTCTCTCAAACAGGAGAGTATTACTCCTGTCATTTGCTTTGCTGCATGCTCTGATGATTTTTGTGTCATTTTTTTTTTTTTTTTTTTTTTTTTTTTGGATGTTGAAATACTTTCCAACTATGTCTGTTTGCCTCTTTGGATAAAAGAGTCTGCAAAAAGACAAAATTTAAATGTATAACTGCATTTGACTAAAAAGTAGCCTAACAGATCAATAAAGTAAAGAAGGACAACATATTTAATTCATTTTTTTTAATAATACTGTTATATTGATTCATTATCAGCTTACTGCTGATGAAGAGGAGAAGATAAGACGGAGAAGAGAGCGCAACAAAATGGCTGCTGCCAAATGCCGCAACCGCAAACGAGAAATTATTGATCTTCTCCAGGAGGTGAATAATAGGGCTGTACTGCCATTTTTATTATCATATTGTGTTCAAGGTGGTGCACCCTTCTGATACATCTTGTTTGTCCAGTTGTAATTGTACAAAGAGTCTGGAATGACATTAGATGAATGAATTATCCACGTATTAACAAAATTAATGTCTTCATATAGTTTCAGTTGCAAATCGCAACAAAAATTCAGTCACACTCTCACAGGTCATCCAAGTTATAAGTGAGTTTGTTTCTTCATCTGAACAGATTTTAAGAAATTTTGCATTGCATTTTTTGCTCACTGATGGATCCTCTGCAGTGAATGGGTGAATCCAAACTATATATCAATTAACATCTTGTGAAGTGAATTGTATGTTTGAAAGAAACAAATCCATCATTAAGTCATTTTGAACATCAGCCTTTTGCTATTCGGCAGTCCAGAAAAAGCAATATTACGGATCATAGACTGGCCAGAAACTACGGTTTAAAGTTACAATTACGATTATTTCTTACAACATGCATTTTTTGCTTCAAAAGTTAACTGATGTACTAGAGTTGTGTGGATTTATCAGGAGTTATCAGCTGTTTAAACTCTCATTCTGACGGCAATTTCTCCAGATTTGTTCTGAAGAAGAGACAATCTTTTCTACATCTTGGATGACTTGGACATTTTCCAAAGCACAGTGAAAAAATATTCATAAAAATATTCAAATGTTCTTTAAAGCTTCTTTTAGGGAACCAAAATTGGATCTTCTGTGTTATTGCTATGAAAACTTCCTTTTGCACCCATTATTTTTAAGAATGCAGTGCCCTCTGCTTCGAGGAATCTGTTACATAATTACCAGCAGCACATGCTAATGGGATCCAGCTGTGCATTTGTTTTCAGGAGACTGAGCGCCTGCACATGGAGCAGGCTGTGCTGCAGAGGCAGGTGAGCTGCCTGCAACAGGAGAAAGAGCAGCTGAAAAGGCTTCTGGCATCCCATGCATCCGTCTGCACACTGGCACAGGACAAACCTCATTGTCTGGACACTTTTATGTCAGGAGAGTCCCTGCCATCCAAAATTTGCATAACAATAAAACAGGAACCTCTGGATGACTTAAGTGGCTCTGGGCATTTGGTGCTCCAACAGATAGAGAACGACTCTGAATTACACTAAATTCAATGAAGATGATGAGACACCAGCGCTTTTTATTTAATGTTTTTGCATATACCTCATTACCACTGATAAAGAGACATTCTGTATTCAACACTGCCATACGAAATCCATTGCAAAGAGTGAAATCATGTCTGGTGCTCTGTTATATTTGTTTTGTACCTGTCCTCATGTTGTGAGCGTGTCTTTGAAAACAGCAAGGATATTTTTTAACGATGGCTGTAAATGATATTTTTAATTGTGGTATGTCTAATTCTAAATGCACTGATCTTATATGTGTAACAAATACACAAAAAGGGCTCAACAATAAAATAGGAAAAGCCTGAAGATATTGAACATTATTGTGAATTGTTAAATTAGCTAAATAAGTAACCATAAGTAATATTGTCTAGTTGGCTTTAAAGTGAATCATTTGGAAGCATCGTTTAGAGTTTTGTTTAATTATCAACCAAATCAATAATTTAATCCCACATTATATTATTTTGTAGCTAAAGTGTGTTTATGAATTTAGAACTGTCATTATAGCTTTAATAAAAATAAAATGTTATTAAAATAAAATAAAATTAACACATTGAACTGTTTCATTCTTGATGCATAGGAAAAAAGTAAAGTATAAATATACAAGCCTAATTAATTAATCTTTTAAAATAAATAAATAAATAAATACAAAACATATTTTCTGAAGGTTTTGGGAAACTTGAGGATGAGGAAATGATGATGCAATTTTAATTTATGCAGTATGCAGTAGGCTTAAGTGTTACAAGATGCAACATGCCACACAGCATGAAAAGGAGGATATTATGACATCTGCACAGGAGCGGCAATGCTCAGGCATGCACGAAGAGCCCCCCTTCCCCGTCACGTTACAAAAGGAGGAGGATTTCCACTCCGCCGTGGGCATGAGTTCCTGTTTGGGATTTGGGAATCTGACTTTCAATTCACAGAGGCCTTTGCATTTGCTATTTACAGGGCCACAGGATATTGTGAAAAATCCCCAAACTTTTAATAGCTTTCTTCAGGTGTGAAATAGGAAAAATGGTGTTAGGTGTCCGGCGTTCACACAGAGAAGAAACCTTGACCAGCACTTCCTTTTAAAAACAAAAACAGTATGGTATCCAATTAGTAAGAGGGATACCTATATCACTATATACAGTATGTCACTTGGTAAGAAGGAAGATATTATATCATTATATTGATTTTTAAGATTAGTCTTTTAAATGTAGAAGCCATGCCTACCACACATCTCCAATCTTTTATCTCAACAAAGGCATCAAGAAAAAAGTGAAGAAATGTAAGAAATTCACTGATTCCAAAGTAGCTGGATCCTTGCCACAAGATAACAAAACAAAATGTCACACAGACACACACGCACAGGGTCGGCCTGTGTATGTGTTCAGGCAAATGTGGTTGACAAATATCTATAATGACATGGGCACTACAATGTAAACATGGTTTATGAGGACACTTCCTGTGTCCCCGTAAAACAAAAGGCTTGAAAAACATACTAAACAGTGTTTGATGAAATTCAAAAACTTAACACAAACTTTTCCTGTAAGGGGTAGTTCTAGGTGTAGGGTCAGTGTAGGACAATACCACATACAGTCTGTACAGTATAAACACCATTACACCTATGGAGAGACCCCATAAACCACAAATGCAAGTATATGTGTGTGTGTGTGTCTATCTTTTTTATTTGTTATCTAATCAAATGCCTTTTTATGTATTCCTAAGTGTGGAAAGGATATACAGTTTGTTACACAAATATGTATATACATATAAGGTTCATCATACTGGAAAAAGTTTATTAAATGTTCTAGGAAAAATGTTTTTTAAGAACTGCATGGTTGTTTGTGAAATGGCATGTGTGTACGCACCTGTGTGAACTTGTGGGGAACCAACATAATACTTCCATTAAAACACCTTAAAAGTAAATACAGAAAAAATGACTAAGAAGAGTGGGTAGTTCCGAGATGTTCGTCTTCTAATGTTTGTTTCACTCAATCTTTCCTCCAAAACTAAACTGCAATTTTAAATTAATTAATAAATAATAAAGTCCTTAAACAAAAAAAGTCCCCCCAAAAAATCGTAGCCTTTAGCAAAATCCACAGTTTACAGCCAGAGAAGGCGTTCACACCTACAGGCGTGGCTCCGAATTCCACTTCCTCCTCCCGCATCATTACGCTCAAGTAACACATCACCAGAAACTTTAGTAGTGGTTGTGACTTGATGTAACACAGCACAGAGAAATATCTACAATAGTATCATGGCAGATAAAGGATCTTTTCTGACCGCAATCATCATTTTCTACTTGTCCATCGGTGCCGCGATATTTCAGATCCTCGAGGAGCCCAATTTAAACGCGGCTCTGGAAGACTATAAAAACCACACTCACCAATTATTACAGAAATACCCCTGCTTAGAAAAGGATGATTTGGACCTGATAATTGAGGTAGGCTTTATTATTTGGTTCCTCAAATGGTGTTTACAAAAAGACTTAGGAGTTGTTTTTTTTCCACATGAAAATTTTCCAGAAGCTCTTGGAAAAAAAGTTTTCCAAGTGTTCAGCCTAAGTATCGGTTATTGAATACATTCACCGTTGCTATGGTACATCTCTCACACAAGCGACTATCAAAACGTTTTCGTCTGAATGTATTGTAAGTGTAGAGCATTTTAAACACTTTTTACCTAGTTTGGAACAGTTTCACGCAATTGCGCGAAACAAAACAAAGCGAAACTTTGTCCTAAACGTGTCAAATCTTCGGAGGTGACGGGGGTTGTTGGCGAGCCTTAAAAACACTGAGGCGCGATTGTTCCAAGTTTGTGGACTTTTCCCCCGTGGGCAATAAAAGCGGCGAATCGTTCTCAGGAATGTGCTCATTGTAGAGTCGTTCAAACGCGACCTTATACCACGAGAAAACGCGCACACGTGCGTCGAATATGAAAACAAAGCAAGCGGCTGTTTCGCTTTGGTAGGCTACTATTTTCAAAATTGGTTACCATCAAAACTTTTAGATCGAATCTAAGCACTGTTCCCCCACAAAATCATCAAAAAGATTTAAATCCACGCAAAACGTGCATTCAAACCATCTCGTGTCTGATTCATTTGACCCTATTTAATCCGCCTACTGTTAATCAACAAACCAGTTCTTTTGCACATTTAACTGGTTCACGATGTATCATCATCATCTGAACTGAATTATGTTTTAACGAAGTTTGAAATATGATAAGTTGTATTGAAATATCAAATCATATTGTAACCGCATTTGTTTACAATATACACAGTAAAGGTGTGTAAGCATTTCATTTGTCACCAGAGAGCATGATATTGCAAATATGTAACTAATCTCTCTGAAGACATCAACTGTAGTATTCATTCAGTAATTCTTGGAAGAACATTTTATGAACAACAAAAGCAAATATGCAAGATACAGTAAATGACTTTGTTCATTAGTGCCTGTACTTGTTTTTCAACTCTGGCCATGTCATTTCCAGTATTGATGCTCATAGTAGCTGTGCCACGAATGGTGACACAGCCCTTAAAACACTTTTACACTTGAGATGAATGGTGTTGTGGAAATCAAGTTTGTTTTAAATCTATTTATTTTTTCAGTTAGTTTTGGTGTTCTTAGCGTACCACACGGTGTAAAGCAGCATTGAAAATCTTTTAAAATACATTGCATTCTTTCAAAATGAATTTTGTTGCCACATATATATATACGCCTATTGTTAATTGTGCAAAGGTCTACCTTAAAAACCCTCATGCTTAGGTTTGCTGAACATGATGTAACGTGATGTGGCAATGAAAACCTGTTCTTCGGGTTTTCAAACACCATTATGGTGGTGTGTGCTGAATACTGATATTTACATGAACAAGCGGAAAGATAAGTGTTATTCAAAGACATCAAATGTATATTTAAAGTAAGTTGTTTAAGTGACATATCAGAGTAGACTTGTACATGAAGCAGTAGATCGGTAGGGTGTCCTATATTCCGTCAGTTTGGGTTGGGTGTGTTTGTTTGGATAGTCGCTAATTTAGGGGAATTAAATGGCCATGTTTACGGTCACAGAGATGGGCTGACTCTAGTGTACATGAAGACACGGGTTTATTTCGCTGATATCTTCACAAACGCCAAACACTCTTCCTCTTTTCCTGTTGTTTTGACTTCTGTATGGAAGCCTGTTTCCGCTTCGGAGTAAAAAATAAAATCGGTACTCGTGAGATGAGATGAGATGAAGACACGTTCATGAAATGTAATTGCTTTCTCAAAGATGTTATCATTTCATCCTTCGTTTACATCCGTAAGTTGTTTATGTCTGTTCTCATTTCATGTCTTGTTCATGAATGCTCTTTTGGTATTTGTTTTTTGTTAAGGAACATGGGAACTTTTGTGTTGTGTTTTAACATCAGGTTGTGGCTGCAGCAGCTGGAAGAGGTGTGACCGTAACAGGAGAAAAAAAAATCAACAGCTGGACTTGGGAGAACGCAGTCATTTTTGCTGCCACAGTCATCACTACTATAGGTACTAATTGGAAAGATTTCAAGTTTCTATCTCTTCATTATAGAAAAAACACACGCATAATTATATAATTGACCTTCAGTGTTGAAATGTGCATTGTGCGTTGAAATTGAAACATTGTACGGTGGTTCGTGGTCCATGTTAAGAGCACAATAATAATTTCTCAAACATAGCAATTTTAGATAGCAAACTTGTCTACTCAATGATTTCAGGTTATGGCAATGTTGCACCGAAGACAACTGGAGGCCGTTTATTCTGTATCCTGTATGGGCTCTGTGGCATTCCCCTTTGCCTCACCTGGATAAGTGAATTGGGTACATTTTTTGGTGGCAGGGCAAAGCGCCTGAGCCAGGTGCTCCTCCACAGAAGCTTCACTGTGGTAAGAACATCATTAACAAAGACTTGACTTTTTAAAGAGACAAACATTATTATTAACATCCCTATTTCATGTTTTCTCTTTCACTACAGAAAAATGTACAGTTCACCTGCACCGTTGTTTTTCTTTTGTGGGGTTTCCTGGTTCACCTGATCATCCCAGCCTGTGTATTCATGCACTTTGAGGACTGGACTTACTTAGAAGGCCTGTACTTTTCTTTCACCACCTTGACGACGGTTGGTTTTGGTGACTATGTAGCAGGTAACTGAACTATTGAAAATAGATTTTAACATTTGTGATGAGGAAACTGTGAGTAAGGGAGGGCGGAGCTTAAACTAAACTGTGGTCTGGGAACAAAAAAACTAATTAAGAACACATACTATATTTCTATACATGTTTTTATCACCACTGCCTAACTAATAGTATTACACATTCTGCTTTTTTTATTTTAAAATAAAGCTGCATAGAAACAACATTTTTAAAATGATTTTAATTACTATTATTTTAGTATTAATTTATTATTTATTCTCTTTATTATTAGTGTTATTTCATTACCAAAATTCTGTGCATGTCTGTACTTTCTGCACTAAAAGTTCCTGTCACCAAGACAAATGACTTGTGTCTGTGTGTAAGCACGCTTGGCAAATAAAGCTCTTTCTGATTCTGAAAGTGATATGAAAATACATTTAAATAATTTAGAAAATGTTTCTTAAATATTTTGATATTGGCTTAAAAAAGGAAATGCTGTTAACTCATAATAAAAGAATAAATAAATAAAGTATACATAAAAAATATATATATTATAGGCTATATATTTTGCAGATACTATTTGAATAATTATTGTTTTCAGTACCCAAGCTAATAATTTATTTGCAAACATGCTGTCTTTATTAATAGTATGCTCACTATAAGTGCCATTTTAGTATCATTTTGATCTAGTTTTGGTAATATTTTGAATTAATTGAATTTGTTAATTCTACTTTGTTTTTATACATTTTGTTGTGTGGTATTGGCATTTCATTAGTTTTTGTTGTTTTTAAATATAGTTATACATTTTTTTATACAAATTTTTGTTATTTAAGTACATCAAGTTAAACTGAAAAAAACATCAGCAATGTTGCTTTGGAAACTTTTGGAAATCTGATTTTTATTTTTTTTTGAGTTGAACACTTATTTAAATAATTTTTTTTGTTTTGTTTTTAGTTAACTATAAAAACTGTTTACTATTTTCCATACACAGTGTGACATCTGTGTACATGAAAAATAGCTGAGTCAGTATTTATCAAATTTGGTGGCCTTTGGTAATACATAGTTAAACACTCAGTGGAAAATTTAACTTGCTGCTCTTTCAATCTGAGATAAGGTGCAAATATCTCGGGCTTGCATCTTTCTGTCCGCTGTACACGTGAACCAACTTATGATGCATCGTTTCCTGTGATTGTGATTCTGTATAAACATATACAGCTTCTGTGTTGTGTAAAAATAGCTCTAGATGCGCAATTTAAACTACTGGCTTGTTACGCTGATTAAAAAAGGAAATTTGCTTTGTTTCTCTATATAGGTGTGAACCCCGATAGGGTTTACCCGACCCTCTACAAATTCTTTGTGCAGTTATGGATCTGCCTGGGTCTTGCCTGGTTGTCCCTTTTCTTCAGCTGGAATGTGCATATGGTGGTCGAGGCTCATAAAGTCCTGAAGAAAAGAAGGCTAAGACGCCACAGGCTGTCCGTCGATGATGTACCGATAAAAAAAGAAGTCAAAAAAGCCCCAAAGCCACCGCCTCTCTCTGGTGTCATTGACATCTTTGAGTTCATGTCTGAGAAGGTTGAAGACTACAGCGACGTTATCCAAGCCATCGGAGTAGATAAGAGAAGGAAGAAAAAGCAGCAGGAGGAGGACTTGGCACGGTCCAAGAGCTGTAGTGACCTATTGCACGGCCTGGTTATCCCACTAGATCACTCTCCTCGTCTGAAACGCCGCTTCAGTGTCAGCGCGAACATGTGCATGGTTACATCTGGAGAGTCAACGGATAGCCTCAACAATAACAACAACCACCAAGAGGAACAGACACTACTGAAAGAGCACCAAAGAGACACTAAAAATAAGAGAGAAGAGAAGCCTGGACATTGTGCGTGGGACTCCAGAAGATCAGACCCATCAATTGTTCAGAGACCTGTTCAAAGCCCTACCCTTACCACCAGAAATGGGGGATCAAGGTTCTCGGTGTCCAAAGTATCAGAAGACCCTTTGTCAGAGAGGAGAAAGAGCATTGGTTGACAAAGAGCCTGATCTACGAGATCTAAAACCAAAAATCTCTTTAAAAAAAATTTAGCAGTGCTTTAAATTAAGTTGAGAAGGTCACTATCGCTGAGGTGACACGAAGAGGAGCATGTGAAGAACTCATAAGGCATTACAAGAACAAAGAATGCTGCTCTCAGATGCAAACAGGAGCTTCCTCTAAAAGTGTTCATTGGTTTCCGCAGTATTGAAAGACATTCAGGTATCACACGAGGTCGTGAAGCCCGTCTGTGACCAAGATAAGGATGTGAGGGTTGGCAGAGGAAATGAAACTGATTTCCTTCACAGACGTTGGAAAGTTTGGGTGTGGTACTGTGGTTTTAACCATGAGTTTTTCTGTTTCTTTTTTTCTCTGGATTTGTTATCAAAATGACAGCTAGGAGAAATCCTGGAATGTGTTTGGAATGGAATATTCTGTATTTTTAACAGTGCCGTACGAACTGAACAAGGCACTGCTTTAAAGCAGTCTTTCTGGTTGCTTCTGAAGCTTCTTAAGCTCAATAAAAGGAGTTGGAATAATAATGACAGTTTCCTAAACACTACCCCTGGATTGGTCAGAAAACCAGATTGTCCTGGAGCAAACTCATGCTATTGAGTTATTGCCATTTTGGGATGCTGAAACAAAGAAAGCAATGTTTTGATACCATCAGTATTTTACACCAATTTGTTCAATTAATTATTCAGTTGATATTGTGTGTGTATATGCGTCTATATCTATATATAACTGGAATACAAAGCAACATAATGTATAAAGTCACAAACGTTAAGTTTGACTGAACTTGGAACATCCCTTTAAAAATTGAAACGGTATGAAAGTAGTGATGTAATGTTGGCAAATTACTTCTTGAGTTTTAATCCAGTTATAATATATGAGATAACAAATTTTATTTTATCCAATTTGGTGCAAAAATTAGCAAATTTTGGCAGTTTGATCAAATTATTTGTTTATTTCAAGGAAATTAAGTTGCAAAACACACTTCACTGCAGGATCCAGTGTTGTGATTGGTTGCAACATGCCAAGGAGCAGTGTTGGGGAAAGTTACTTTTTAAAAGTAATGCATTACAATGTTGCGTTACTCCCTAAAAAGTAAATAATTATATTACTTTCCATAAAAAGTAACTAAGTAATGTATTGCGTTACTTTTTAAATATGGGCAGAGTTGAGTGTTTGTTTTTAATACAAGAAGTTATATTTATAGCAAATGTAAAAGCACACCAAAAAGTGTCACGAATAAACCTCAGGCTGAAGAAAAAGTAAATCCACATCTGTAAAGCAGAATACAGGAGAAGTTCAATATTCTTCAGCAATAAAAACAAAACAAAACAATGAAGCACAGTAGTTAGTTTTTGAAGTCGTTTTTGTTTGTATGTATGGTTGAACTTGATCATCAAAGATCAGCAGCAAAGATATTGGTTAATAAAATGGGATTAGATACATTTGTGTAATTTAATTATTACAGGTTTGCGTCTCATTCTGAGTTCTGATGAATACTAAATCTGTTTTTTTGAGAGTGAGATGAATTAATGCACATTCACATGTAGTCTAGAACTACACTGTAATCACACACTGCACACAATCCTTCTGTATTTCTGATTTCTCTCAACATGGAGGCAGGAGACTTGTATCGAGTTACTTTTAATGCATTACCCCCAACACTGCCAAGGAGTAATATTTAAGATTCAATTCTGAGCAAATCTTCTGTCTCGAATGCTGTAATGGTTCTGTGGCTGTTCTTAGCTTCATTTTGCACTAGGGATGCGTTTCATGCATTTTCCTGCTGAAGAAGCACGTATTCAAGCTTCCAGAAAATTGCCTCCTATTGAAAGATTTGTGGAGGATGTGTTATGGGACGTAACTTGATTTTGCCAGCTGATTGATGGATTTTGCCAAATAATTTTGCCCCTTGTTTGACTCTTTGATTATCATTTGTATATATATATATAGTACTAGGTCTTGTTTTCAATGGCACTTTATGTAATAAAAAGTTTTTTTTTTCACTCCATGTCTCTATCTGCTGTTGCCATACCACATCCGGTCTTTTGGCAGAAGTGATGAAATTAAACATGTCTGAGCATGATGAACAACCAAGTTCTTCTCAGTTTAGTTAAGTTTTTGTAAACATCATTGAGATATTTCTAAAATCATGTAAATCCTCCATTATGTATGAAAGCATGCAATTAGAAACGACAGCATAAATGTTTGTAAATTTAGATTTTATTAATTGTATACTGTCCAGAGATTAAAAATGAACCTGAATCAGCATTAACATATACATAACGCAGCATTTACGTACACAATATGAAAACAGATGACGGATAAATTACTCAAATTTGCATCAGTTACATTCAGACATCAGTTACTTGTACTTAGATGCATTTATTCTTAAGCAGCCCTACTTTTTGCACATTTTCACTTGAAATATTTTTGCAATATTGCTGGTGTGATATAGTCCCTATATCCCTTCATAAAACAGAATTATTTTCCTGGTCTAGATAGCTTTGGTCCGATATGTGTTCTGAATGTTTCTCTTGATGCTTTAGCTGTTACCATGCAGTGCATATTTGTATTTGCATATTTGCAAGTCAAGTACAAAGGCTAAACCTCAAGTAATTTGAATGCTTATACAACTGCCAATAATACAGTACAGTTGCAGTTATGCTTTGATGGGAATAAACAATCGGTATAGATGGCAGTGCCATTGGCAGTAGTTCAATGCTCTATTGTCGTCATAAGGCTTCTTTTTCAATCAGTCTTCTGCCTTCCCTTCCCAACACTGTAAAAAACAGCAGGTCCATTACTGCTATCCTGAGTCTCTAAGAGGTCAACAGCACCTCCAACATGAAGGATTCCTGTACAGTACAAATTATTATGCGACCATATTTAATTTTAAATAATAATTCACGCAAAAAACCTGTAAGACTTTCATTCATCTTCGGAGCACAAATGAATATATTTCTAATGAAATCAAGACCCAGAAAGTCCATGTGACAACCAGTTCAACTTGACATTTTTTTTTACCAAGCCTTACTTATTTGAAACAGACTATGAATTGTGAGACAATGAACTAAGTGAGATGGATGTTCTCCATCAGAACACTGCAGCACCACCACACGCATGTGATGGCGACAACTATTTAGTAGTATTTAATATTATAGTAGTTGCATTGCTGTCTACTGACCATCAAAGAGCTCTCGGAATGCATCAAAAATATCTTTATTTGTGTTCCGAAGATGAACAGAGGTCTTACGGGTTTGGAACGACATGAGGGTGAACCATCAGTTTAAGGAGGAATTCCACAGGAGGCAAAAATGCAGTCATCTCAGTAGGAATTGATACAATTGCGAACTTTGCTGAATCAAAATTTTCTGCGTCAGATGCACTGAAATTTTAACAGACAAATTTGCAGCAGTAACCAATATAAATTAGCATTTTTCGGAAGTAACTGCTCAGTGGTGCTTTATGCATCACTATGCTAATGCTGAACAGCTGACACAAAAAAACTTTGAAAATATAGCCGCAATTTTGAACTCTCTACTTTAGGAATAGTTCTCTCAAAAATCTGTCTTCTGTCATCATTTACTCGCCCTCATGCCGTTCTAAACCCCCTATGACTTTCTTTCTTCGATGGAACACAAAACATGAATGCTTTCCGATATAGATACAGTAAATAAGGGCTGTCAAACTCGAAAAATTACAAGTTGCAAGTCTTTTGAAACCATATGATGGATGATGTTTCCATGAAGAAAGCAAGTCATATATGCTTGGAGCAACATGAATAAGTAAATTAGGACTGAACTTTTAATTTAGTGTGAACAAATCCCTCCATTTGTACTTATGTTGTCCAACCAAACCTTCAGATGACCACAGACCGCAGTGCATTGTTTCCCTGCAGCCCTATGAATCGAGGAGGGTGTGCCAATGGCAGACTTGCTGTCCCTCTGACTCTTTCATCTGGGTCCAGTGCTCCTCTTGTTCCTCTGTAGTGCTGTTGAAGCCCAGAGCGACCCAGCCAACCCGCTCCCTCCTCTTCATGCTGCTCCACCGACTGTACACCGACACCTGCAGGGTGACCTCAGACAGCTGGAATAGTGCCACCTGGAACACAAATGTCTCTTTGTAGGTTGGGTTGGGCTGGCCACGGCATATAGAGGTCTTACATTTGGACATCTCTTTCCCTTTGGAGTCCAGCATTGTAAGCTTCACGAAAGTGTCTGATGGAAAGGGAAAGGAAACAGGAAACAATGTTAGCACCACCTGGTGGCAAACACATTGGCTATATCCAGAAAGGAAAAGTATATTTCTATCATCATATCATGAACATTACAGTATGCCATATCATCACATGTTTATCATGTGCCCTCATCACAGATTAATTTGCGGTTAAGGCTAGATGGTATGTAGCAGGGGTGGCGAACTCCAACCCTAATTAAAACTCACCTGTCTGTAGCTTCCAAGTAACTGTTCAGACCTTGATTAGCTTGTTCAGGTGTGTTTGATTAGGGTTAAAGCAAAACTGTGCAGGGCTGCGGCTCTCCAGGACTGACGTTCGCCACCCCTGGGTTATCGTATAATAACGTTTTATAATCCGAGAGTTACGGAAGGTTTTCGTGGCTCTGTGTCATGAAACACTTGCATGAAATTCAATTATATTCCATTTTTTAATGTGCTTTTGATTACAGATAGCCTGGAATTACACAAGATTTGTATTTTAAAGAAAACCAGTTCGAAAGGAGCATAGTTTGCTTTTTACTTCTTTTTTTTGTAAATATGAAACCTGCACAAAACCTTACTGACTGCAGCTTTAACACATAATGTCACGGGTATGAATGATTGTCGTGAGAATCAGAAATGTTAGTTGGAATCCAGGTTGTTTCATATTTAAAGTGTATTAAAATAAAAACGTATAATGTCGATTGTTTCATTTCTTGCTCATGATTAGCAGAGCTGCACTCTGTTCTTTAGTACTCTTATTATTACATTTATTCCAAGAGGAAGCTGCTGACGTCTTTTCAGACGGTTGATAGGGTTACAAAGAAGCTCAATCACAGCTGGTGGGTTCTGAAACACAAAGAAACAACATAAAACTACACAAACTGAGAAAAACAGCACCATACCATGTATTAAAGCAGACTAGTGTCCTTCAGTACTCAGTAACTGCACACATACATCTAACTCTTTATTCAAGACTATTACAGCTTCTTCTAGTAGGGTAACACTTCATTCTGATAGTCCACTTTAGACATTCTAGTAACAGTAAGTAACTACGTCAACTAGCAGTCATTAGACACTAATAGATGGCCCCACAACAAACTATGAGAAGCTTATTCTACTAACCCTAACTCTACCCTAACAGTCTCCTATGAGAGTTAGTAGACATGTAGTTATGAATGACTGAATTAGTAGACTAAGTAACTTAATTCAAATTTAAGTCAAATGATTAAGATCATGCCTCGACCCGTCTGACAGAACCTGAGGAGCTTTGATACTGTATATTATGTTTTTTCACTGAGATGTGGCATAAAGACATGCAGAGTGTGTCTTAAGTTCCTCTGCTGAACCTTCTTTAGAGACACTGTAAGGAAAGGTCAGAGGTGAACCAGGGGCGTCCACAGGCCAAGAGCTCCTAGCATGAGACTTAGGAATGAGCTGTGCCTTTGATAAAACAAAATCTGCCTGTTTTTTTTTTCATTCAACTATGAACTTCAAAGCACTGAAGTACTGTCATGCACTAGCGTCCTCAGCGTCTCTGTAGTCATCTTCACGTTCAGACATTTATGAGTGTTATTTGTGTCTCGTTTACTGGGTGTTTATTTCAAACCCTGGCTGAGGTGATGTTAGGATAGAGTTGGGTTTATCACAAGACTGCTGAGAGCCTGATCCTCTTCACCTACACTTCTCTCTGCATGTATACGAGACATTGAATACTAAATTCAGCAAAAAAGTGAGCTCAACATGGCTTGCTTTCATTGCAAACATTTATTACAATTTCTGATGGAAACAGCTGTATCTCTCGTAGCTGGAACAGCTCATGGAATGACAATGATACACGGAAGGACAGTACAGAAAATAAAATGCATTTATGTGCCATTCCATTGCGACTCCATAGAAATAGACCTAGACGACTGTGCCCTTGGCATCTCATCCCGCTTTAGATGTCTTACACTATGTTATTTTTATAAAAAAAAAAAAAAAAAAATTAATAAAAATTAATAATCATGGAACAAGGCATGCATAATGTTTTTTTTTTTATCCATGTTATTCAAATTAAGAGCTATTCAAGGACAGCTTTAAAAAACCCATATATGGCATTTATATAAATTACATTTTATCATCAGCTGTCCTTATTTCACTCACTTGCGCCCTTCTGTTCAAGGCAAGCTCTGCGCTCAGACAGCTTCAAACATCACCATCATCACGTTACCAGTCATTAGAAATTAAATATAATCATCTGTGTGTGTGAGAAAGGCATGCTCTGCTCTCGCCTAAACCATCAGACACTCGTGATCAAGACTGATTTTCACTGCTGTGCCAGTCGTTAATTACAAATCATATTTAAAAAAAAAAAAGACATAACTACTGGTCTATTTGATTTTATAGTAACTTTGGGAATGAGTTTCCGAATAGGGCAGTACAATTGTTTTAATTTTTTGGGAGAACAAACACAGATATGCAATTCAACACGGCCACATCAGCGCATTAACAGACAGTCTCGACTTCATCTCAAAGCCTGAGAACTGTGGCCTCGCGACAGCAAACAAACACTGGAGAGAATCAAAGCACTTCCTGTTTGAAGTATATGAGGCAAATGACTCGGAAGCCGTGTACGCTTGTATGTGGTGCGGTCAGTACACGCAGAATCATTCACCGATGGACAGAGAGAGAAAAATCAACGGACAAAAAAACCATCAGATTACAGAGTAAAGAAAAGTGAAGACTCGTTGTTTGGAATTGACCACATTTGCAGAATTTGTTGTTTTGGTAAGAAATCATGTTGATGAGCAGAACGATAACAGTCTGTGGGAGTCGAGTCGTCGTGTGAAGGCGGGATGAGCGTGCTTCTCTTCCTCTTCCTCTAGTCGATGTACTGCGAGAGCCAGCGGAAGCCCTCTCCGTAGCCCTGTCTCTTCAGCACGCTGCACATGAACACCTCCAGAGGCCTTGTGTTCAGCTCTTTGAGGGGAATGTTGCCCTGAAGACACAAACACAACCAATTAAAGACACTTAAACACGATCCGGGAGCAGGATTGTGACTGGATTCTGAGTCATAGCACCACCAACAGGCTTCAAACTGGCCCAGAATAATGTCAAGACACAGATGATGTAGTACTGCACTATACTTCATCTCTTACTCAGTGTTCTCATTTAATGCATTAACCCTAACAATTATTTTCTTTCCGAGTCTCTCAGCATTGTTTAAAGGGGTTTCAAGTGGAATGTTCCGAGCGCTTGGTGCATTTCACAGAGCACTGGATAGCTGACCAATCACAGCTCACTACTTCAGAACAATGAGCTTTGCACAAATCGAGCCGTTTCAGGAGGCGGGGCTTAGAGGAGAAACAATAATGTACAGTATGTGGAAAATAATGCGTTTAGAAACTTAAACTGCATTTAGGGGTCACACTCGTTTAAGAGGTCTTTCCCAGGACATTTTAAATTTAATTACGATTGGAATGAAAGACATCACATATTCATAGCCTAAAGTCATATATTCGTCTCTTCAGAAATAAAACCATACCCACATTAAGGGTATGACTTCAGAGAAAAAGATACTTTAAAAATGACACTTAAAATCAGCAGCAGGTGTCAGTAAGTAACCAGAGTATTTCTTTTTGAACCATGAATTCAAAATGCTTATTTAAGAATGAAGCGAGTCACGGCCTTCATGAATGGGTCATTAAAAAAACACTAAGTAAGCGACACAAACTAAACAATGTGAATGAGGAGTGTGTTTTACAGTTGATAAACTTTTACTCTTGATAGGTTAGTTTCTAACTGATCCACGGAGCGGTGCAGACGGTGTCCGTACGGATCACCCCTCTTAAACAGATCAGCTATGTGTGTCACTACGTCAGCGCTAGTTTACTCCCTGAACAAAGCGCTTTCTCTTGCTAACCTCAACTAACCATTTGTAAACTGTTCTACAATGACCAAAGACATTAAAATCATATATATTTTTTTTACAAGACAACACAGAATGATTTTTTCCAGTACAGTGTGGTTTCTCTCATCCTTCATCAGTTTACCAAGACTGGAAAATTGGTCATAAATTTTTCCAGGATGCGTGGAAACATTTAAATCCAGATTTAAATCCAAAAGCATCTATGTTTTACGATAACAACTGATACATTGACAATTAATTAATTTGTCTTGACTGCCTATTAATAAAGTGGTATTTACCATTATGATGATATTAACATCAGTTTGTGTTTATCTGTGGTCACAGTATCCACCTTACTATGCAACCCGGAAGTAAAAACGATGACGTATTTCCTTATAATGTGTTAGACTTCTGTTTCAGTTGCCGGTAGGTAATGAACGTGTAGAGCGATGTCATGGGAGCACACGCAGACAACCATTAAACACAGCAATAGTAAATATTTAACACACAAATGAAGAAGTGGCCTGCTATAACTTATGAGGACCTTTTATTTATGTGACGTTTTGCAAAAACTAGTTTTGAGAGGAGCGTGAACGACATCAACCGCGGCTGCCACCGCATTATTTAATCTTTCTCCTCATCTCACCAGTCCAATCAGATCCATCCTTCCCACTATAAATAAACCCATTTCCT
>JAUCMU010000043.1:4056327-4079049 GCA_032275025.1 Enteromius treurensis
AAGCTCAAAGGCAAATCGGTCTCTCTGGCGAGTTCCCATATGTAACGTCGAAGTGATTCGACTGAAAGGGTAACTCTTTTCTACTTTGAAACAGCCCATTTTAATGAGTTCTGGCACACAGGACATGACAGGGCTTCTCGACCATGTTCACATATGGCTTCATTTTTGCATAGAGCTTTAGTTGTCATCTGCAGATGTGTTTATCGACAGTGGTTTCTGGAAGTATTCCTGGGCCCATTTAGTAATGCCAGTGACAGAATCATACAGATGAGTGATGCAGTGTCGTCTGAGAGCTCGAAGACCACAGACATCCAGCAAAGGTCTTAGGCCTTGTCCCATGCACAGAGATTTCTCCAGTTTCTCTCAATCTTTTCATGATGTTATGCGCTTTAGATGATGAGATTTATGAAACCTTTGAAATTTGATGTTAAGGAGCTTTTTTTTTTAAGTATTCCATATTCGTTTTACGCTCTCTTTCAGATTAGAGGCACCTCTGCCCAGCTTTACTTCTGCGAGACTTTCCGCTTTTATGTTACAGACCTGATGCCAAGTAACCTTAACGTCAGTTGCTAGATGTTCTTCCAGCTGAATCTTTCCAAAACGTCTTGCTTTTTTTTAGCCCTTTGTTGTCCTGTGCCATTTTTTTTTGAGAACTGTAGCAGGTATCAAATTTGAAATGAGCTCTTTTACTTGATAAAGTAAAACATTTCTCAGTTTAAACATTCGTTTTATGTGTTCCACTGTGAGCTCATGTGAATTTGTGTTTTAAGTATTCAAAACTGTTAATAGTTAACCACTCCTAAATGTCCCTTATGTCTCTAATAACTAATAGATATTACTGAAATAGATGTCCAAAAAAATCATACTTTGTGTTCTGCACGCTAATTAGATAACTGAGAAACCTAAAGAAAGCTATCTGTTAGCATTCTCATTCTTTTTGATGGCAGTTTCTCAAGTCCCTGAATTATTTGATTAAACATCTACCATCTTTGCAGCTCTTGGGCAGCCAAATTGTGCCAATAAAATTAGCCATAACGGCCATGTGACATGATCCAAGATATATATTGTCCAGCATTGACTAGCAGGACCATAATAACTAACCAAACCCCTTGGTTCGGTGGCTTTGGATTTACTGGCATGTCTTTGTAGGGCTACTTATATGGTATTGTTCTTCCAGCAAGGTATATGGTATTCAATTACTATTGAGCCGACTTTTGACAAAATCTTTTAAATGTATTCTTAAATAGTATTCTACCTGCATCTCACAAAAATACAGTGCAAAGGCACTTGACTGAACACACAACATCAATAAAATGCAGATGCAGTGGAGTGGGTGGTTTTAACCATTCGACATAGCAGTGAACTTACCTCTCATGAGATAGAGTTGCCCACTAATGAAGTGTTTTACACAACAAAACAGGCCAACTACAAGACAGGGCACAGAAAGAAGGAATGTGATAGAAAATAGAGTAGACAGATAAAACAAGAGCAGTTAAATCACAAGCAGAACAAGCATGCATGAAACAGGTTTGCTTTTAAGAGGGTTGTGCGGGTCGACACAGATTTCTTACTAGGCAGTTTATCGGTGGCAGAGTTTTTAAAATGGCTGCCTTTTATAACCTCGGCGGACAATCTTCCTGTGGTGGAGTTGTAGAGGAGACCCAGCAGAAGCTCTGGAGTGCAGGATTCACCAGTGGAACGGTATGATAGTGCTCCCGCACTACGGGAGACACTCACCACTGATCCACAGCCCTGAAGAACAGTGACATTGAACAATTACCATTATAAAATGGCTATGGACAATGTATACTGCATGCACACAAACACTGCTTACAGGAACAGATGTGCCAGGCTCCAGTGTAACAGGCAGAGCAAGCTTGCCCTGCAGATTGAGTTTGGTTAAGTAGAACACCTTCTCCCCTAAGACCTTCTCCTTCTTCATGCGCCTCACACTGTAGAGACGGAACCGGACTGCATAGTCCCCCAAGGCATCCTTCTCCACACATGAGAAGCGAAATGTCTCTGTGAAGACGGGACAGGGTCCCTTTTGCACTCCTGTCTTGGCCCTCTGCTTTTTGGTGGGCAGCAGTACCAGGTGGACCTGCCAGGAAATGTTCCCTGTGCTCTTTAGGGTTGGAATATCTGTGGCAGCAGTCACTGTCACTGCAAGCCGTTGTTCGCTAGGGTCATATTCAAATGCCACATCCAGTGTGCCGTATTTCCCCAGTGCCTCTGGTTCATATGTTTCTGGAAGTGGTGGGAGTAAGCCATCCTGTCAGAGAAAGGAAAAGTCGGGGCAGGTGGGATAGAGGAAATGGTAAATTATGCATATGCATTTAAAATAAACAGCTTTAAATTCTTGAGATTGCCTGTGTTGGCGACAAGGTGGTACAATAAAGACCATTAAGGAGGTCATATCATATATTTTCTAGTTATCTTCTTCTTCTTGATGTCATAAATTACTTTATGAATGTTTTCCAATTTGCCCATTTTGTCTTGTATCATGTTATAATCCACATCAAATTGTAAACTATGATGATCGGACATAAATGAATAGGAATCTTGTTCAGAATAAAGGTTAGCAGGTCTTTTCCATTGTTAAGAGTAATCAGAAAGATCTGCCGAGTTGCAGGTGCTACACACTTCCAATAGAAGTAAAAATTCTGGCTAACTTTCCATTTTACAACAGATAAACATGAATAGTTTTGAGATTTTAAAGAGTGATCACGAATTCAGAAGTATTAATTTGACACCACAGTTACTAAAGTTTAGAATTTGCTGTTTTTGCAGCTTAGTTATGGTGAAAGCTCTATTAGGAAGTAAGCTTTGAGTTCTACTTTGATATTTTAACCCCTAAAGATCAAGCAATATGATTTCTTATGATATGACACTCCCTGAAGTAGCCTGGCTTCTCGTGTAGCATGAGAAGTATATGTTGGTTTTCCGGATTTCAGTGTCTCCAATTACAGACAACCTCAAAGGCAAACTTACCAGATGTGGCCAAAATGAGCCAAACCCCAGGCTGAGAATCCTTGAACTGTCCTGCCTGCTCCTCATAATTAAAACCACCAGTGATAGGACTGATTCATGTGACAATGAAATGAAATTTTAATAATCAACTGAAATATTACTTCACAATGGTCTAAAAAAGAGGACACTAGTTCATGGGAATCCAAACAGTCAGGAATGGGGAATAAAAGAGGAATGGATGACAAGTGTCTTGTTTATCTCTTTGGCGTGGCATACTTTGAAAACAAAATGGATTTAAAAAAATCTCATGTCAAAAAACATGGGATTTCTGAAACAAAAAAGAAACATTTACAAATCAAATCAACATAAACTGCAGTGAACAGCTCTCTAGGAGACATAACAACACTGTGTAGATCTCAACAGTTTCATCGATGAATCTGAAGGTGAGGCTGTGATTCTCATAGAAGAACACATCGGAAACGACGGGCCGAATCGCTCACCTCCGGGCCCAAAACAGCTGTGCTGTCACTAGGTGCGTCCTCCTCATAGCCCTTATTCAGGTAACTCTCTGTGTCCTCAGGGTCTTCACTGCCCTTACTGATCTCACTTCCACTACCCTCTGCTGAGTCATCTTTGTCCCGGTACGGTGGAGGCTGAAGTTCATTCAGGGAACTAGAACCTTTTTTCCTTTCAACTGGAGAGCGAGATAGAAATGCAATTCGATTACATCCTGATTACATAAATAAGAGTATTTCATCAGTCAGACAGTGTACAATATTTACCCTGCTCAGCGGAGGCCTCACTGCTGCAATCTTCATTCTCGGCATCCCTGTCTCTCCACCAACTTCTCTGCTCATGAGAGGAAGAGTCCTTGTGTCTTTTCAGTGATTCGTCCTCTCTCTCTGATGATCTTTTTTCTGGACAATCCCCATCTAAGAAAAAAAAAATTACCAAACAAAACCACTGGTAACAAACCCAAAAGTCACCACACCCCAAACCCACTTCCAATGTTTGAGCAAACAGGTAACACCACTACAAAAGTTATATATCTGGTTGAATGAGAAGTTAAAAGTTGGCTATAATGCTTTACCCTTTGAAAAGTCAGCCAATAAATTGATTAAAGTTATCTCTCAATGTCAAATTGGGATACACACTTCACCTATAAATAGGAAAACACCAGTAAATGTCTGGGATGAAATGTTTATAGTTCTGCCCCATCTTTCCTGGGTGAAACTCAAATGATTAAGTGAGGGATGCTCATTCCTGTTCTTGAAGATCTGTCTTTCTAAAGAGTTCCAAGTGAGTTATAACACACATGTTTGTAATTATCAAGTGATACTGAAAGTCTTCAGTAGCCGATTCAGGTGTATTTGATTAGGATTAAAGGTTAACTATGCCAGAAGATAGATCAACAGGTACAAGTCTGAGCAGGAGTACCCTGCACATTAAGTGCATATTTACATGATTCAAGAGACCCAATTATGATTTTGCATGCAGCACAGATTGTATAATACTTATAAACATGTAAACAGGAAAAAAATCTGATCAGTTCTTAGATTGGTTTTGTGTTGAGGGTACTCTGGGACAAGAAATGGAAAACACTACAATAGAGAACCCTTGTGGGCCATCCTGGTAACAAGGCAATTTTCCAAGTAGTTTCCCCTTATGACAGCCATAGTCAGGAGTAAGAAAGCAAATAAGAAAAGAAAGATTCATTTGCATGTCCTTGATTGAGGACTAGTGTGGAATCAAGAGAGCGATGAAAAGCCAAGAAGAACCAGTGATCTAGATCCATCTCATCAGAAGAGCATAACAAGGCAAGTCCATCATACAGTCTCACCTTTACCTCCTTGGTCTTTTCTTCTTCCTGTACCATCTTCTTCAACACTATTGTGCTCTCCATTCTTTTCATGCTTTGATGCTGATGTATCAGTATCACCAGAAATATCCTGTGAGTCCTGACTATTAATTGAGTGCATCCCATTAGCTTTTTCATTGTGTTCGTCACCTTCATTCTTGTGTTTGCCAGATGAGGAGGCATTTTCTTCCTGAGCCTCCTTTGATGTTTGGTCACTGTTCTCCTTCTGATTGTCTGAGGGCGGAGACGAGCTTTGTGGTTGGTTTGGGTCCCTCCTTTTACGATACCAGCCTTTAGAGGGAGCGTAACACCACTCCCACTCCTCCTCCTCAGCCTTTCTGGCTTCCTCTTGTCTTTCTTTCTCCTTCCGTACTTCCTCTTCATCTATTTCAATAGTCCACATAGAGTTCTTTTTCGATTTTCGTCTCCTTTGACCTTCTCCTTCTCCACTGTCTGCATTACCTTCCGTCTCCTGACGCTTCAGCTTGCTGTTCTTCCTCTCCTTTTGCACAGCTTCTGAAGAACCTTCAACATCCTCTTTGCTGGATTTGTCATCTTCTTCAGTCTGTACTTTGTTGATGATTGTATTGACTTGCTCAGTTAGTTGGTCACTGACAGTGTAGGTAACATCACTCACCGCAGTGGACAAATCGTCCACGGCAGTAGAGACGGTGTTTGAGACAGTGTCCAGGAGGGTGCTTACAGACGGTAGGCTCTGTTGGAAGCTCTTGAAAAACGCCATTGCTTTGTGCCTTTGCTGTGTCTGCTAACCCACCACAAATTCTGTTGAAGAGTTAGCTTGTACATTAATATTTAGGATCTTTCTCCAGTAACATTTGGCTTATAAGCATGTCTTATTTAAGAAACAAAGATGACATACAAGTGTTTTAAAGCCTAGTGAGCTAACTTGACATCTACTGCCTATGTTAAAGTGACCAAACGTGCAACTTCCAGGGACATAATCTGCACAGGATTTCTAAATTGCCTAAAATAACCAGACCGATCACTATATGGCATCAAAGTACAGTGAGAGCTATAGAGAATAGAGCAGTCAACCAACACCTGCGTATTTTATGCAATTTAGAAATCCTGGGCAGATGTGTCCCTGGGAAGTGGCATGTCTAGTCAACTTAACCTATCTCGCCAAGGGACCTAGGGATGAACCTAGGGATGTCCAAACTCGGTCCTGGAAGGCCACAGTCCAGCAGAATTTAGCTCTAACTTCCCTAAACATATCTGCCAAGACATTTCTAGCAGGATCAGACACCCCTGATCTTACCAAAATTTGATGCCCAAGTGGAGTGTTCCAGCTCTGAACCCAAGAAACTCCCATATCCCAAGCTGGGATAGAAATAGTTAGGAGTGAGGAGTTTGGGTGGAGGAGGGATGCCAAAAAACTCTTGTGGGAAATGACAAGTAGGCTGTATATTTATAGTTGATTATCTGAACATTCAAAGGCAGGGGTGTCTAATCCTGCTCTTACTCTAGGATCAGAATTGGCCATATTTAAAATTGTTCGTCCAATTTAATATAATATTTTTTTCTATTTACAATTTTAAATGGACCTTAGAAATGCTAGAAGGTCTGCTCACTAGGATTTAATACACCGCCGTACCCATGTACACATTAATTGAAAACTCTTTATTTATTTACCTTTGTTAAAACCTTCGAAACGTGGGAGCTCGCTCCTTGGGCTCTCTACTGAAAGCTTGCTGCTGAGGTAAAGAAAAAACACTGCGATCACAGCCATGAAGACAGCAATGGAGGACAGGACACCTAGCAGTTCGGGAGATACTAAAGGAAAAACAAAGAGAAACAGAGAAAGCATAGGGTTGGAGGACAAAAGCTGAGAAAGTAAAGGTCAAGAGTTGAGAAACTGATCCACCTAGATAACAGAAAAGCATTGTAGATGGTGATGGATGCTATCATGAGTTCCTCCAGTAATGTCGGAAAACTTGGTATAATTTCCTCAGAGGAAATGTAGTCTTAGTGTCACAAATCACACTGCCGTTGTATTACTTTCAAGTTCAATACATCCAGATGCCTTCCATATATTGCATAAGAGCAACTACTTTTAAACTTGTACAACTGCAACTCTGTGAAGTATATATAGTTAACATAGACCAAGTAGATCAAAACCATTCATCAAAATTGTTTTAAATATTGGCTACTGCAGGCTAGAATAATGTATTAAGAAACTGTTACAGTAATGAATTGTGCATATAAATCCTTCATGTGTAGATACTTAGATACGATTTGAATATAAACGTTTAATGAAACCTGAGAGTAAAGCACAGAATTTCTCTGCTTCTTCAACAGGCTATGAAATTTACATTGCTCACAGTTTATTTAAACCTGTGCATTGCATAAAAGCACTCAACACTCCACAATCAAATATTACCACAATCAGCAGATAACAAGAAGTCCTTCGATATCTCCTAAATCCAACAATCTCCTCTCTAGTCAGTTTGTCGACCTTTATTTCTTATCTGCTAATGTTCCTTATTCCATATAGTTCAGTAAGTCCATATTTAAAAGGTCTGCCTTCCATCTCTTGGAGTGAGTGAATCTATAGCACCCGTCTTCAATCTATCTCTCCCACCGCTGAATAATTTACTAGTCTAAGGTAACTGGATGCCCCTTCAAACTTTGTGCACACAATACCACTGGACCTTCCGTTGGAACCTTAACCTGAAACTGGATTGACTTGTATATAAGTGGCAAACCAGGATCATAGGGATATCATGAGGCTCACAGATTATACAGAATAGAGAATAGTTTTAGAGGCGCTGAAATTTATTTAAGACACGTCCACTAATTAGTGCTCACTTGAACCACCAACAAGTTTAGACTATAAAGCACTGAATAGGATTTTTTACACCACAGAGATCTATGAGTCACCCCATAATATGATAACGCAAGCAAATGCGAATTCGCTAATCCAAATGAACTTAAATCCCATAAGGCAAAGCCGATATGCTCAGTTTTTGACATTTCACCCATAATCTTTCACCGCTGCCCACTGTTATGTACTGTAACAAAATCTTCCCCTTTGCTCGGTAGCTGTGACAGCCAGAGACAAAGACATGCTTATTTAAATATCAGCCACTAAGTAGTAGAAATTGTGTTGTTTACACATAGGTCTTCCTGCTCATAGTAACACAATCCTTTGTTGTGAATTAATAATGACCTTTGTTTTCATTCCCCAAACCTGATAGGTCATTCATAATTGATGGAAGTGTGGGACAAGGGAGGTGAGGGGGTACAAAAATATTTTATCTATTACAATATATAAAATTAGTAATACAATACATATTCAGGAACAATGGGTACATGTTGGGAAGATAGTCTCACCTCTTCTAGCACAGATGAGTTCATGAACACCACAGCTCCGCCCCCCACCTGAGGACAGGAAACAGCACTTGCAATCAAGAAAGTGCCTACTAACTCACTTTGACTCTCTCTTCTATTTCATGGACACAGTTTAAAATAAGTAAGTGTTAAAATGTTGCCAGGGACATTCAGATTAATGATGATGCATATATGTCTATCACAGTCAGGGCTTTCTCAAAGGAGCATGATTTTTACACAGTGTGCTGGTTGGCAGAGCACTATATCTTTCTGGCACAAGTTCTTTCCATTAATATTGTCACATACCATTCTTAAAGCAATAGTTCACCCAGAAAAGAATGAAAAAGATCATGTTGTTCCGAACCTATTTGACTTTGTAGAAAAACAAAAGTAAGTATTTTGAAGAATGTCCTGTTCTATCTTTTTATGCAATTAAAATGCATGGTGACTGAACCGCAGGCCTACTGGATCTGTCAAGGAATAGATATTGTGAATTGTATTAACTGATTCATAAAAAAAGCCTAAATTTGTCTAAACAGTGACCAATCGTTTATTCACAAAAGAGCTAGAGCAGACGTCAAGAACTTAAATTTCAGTTTGTTAAAACATTGTTATTAAAACTAAACCTAATTAATTTTTTATTAATTGAAATAAATCTGAAAATAAACACATGATAAAAAAAATTAAACATAACTTTCATAAAAGAAAAATCTAAAACAAACATACAAACAAAAATAAACAAATAATACTAAAATCATCAGTCTTTTGCTCACAAAGTCACTGTTGTATCTATTCAGAGTCATGTGGACTACTTTAATTATATTGTTACAGTAATTTGTGAAGCCTGGTGTCTTTATTCCATGGCCTTTATTTGTATCGTAAAGGTTAATCATAGCTTTCCCAGGAAAGGGTCAGACAGAAAAATTTTCTAGTGTAGTGTATATGTTATAGTTTTACTTTTTGACTAAATCACTTTAATTTTGCCGTAATGTATTATTGACAGTTTCTAGTTAGAGTTGATACTCTCAGGCTTTTCTTTTTATTTATTTATTTATTTATTTTTAATGACAAGTTATGTTATGTCAGTGTAAGCGTCTCTAGATTTGAGCAAAATTCGTTTTCAGATAATTATCTGATTCTGTAAGCTACTGAGCTTTATAGACACTCTAAATACAAATAGTGCCATGCTATTGTCATGTATTGAACAGGGTGGAAGGGTAAGCTGATCTTTAAATCAGAGTAACATGTTATCATCCAACATCCTTCAGGTATTTTTTCTTGTTTGCTAATGTCAAACTCGCACCAGATGACAGTGTATCAGTGAGTAAGCCGTTTTGTAGTTTTACTAATGCTACAACTTCATAGGACCACCTGGCGGCTCAAAGACAAGAATGACAGATGGAGACCTTGCTGCTATAAAAACACTGGCCATTTCATAACGCGACGACATAATATCAACAAACAAACAGACAAACAAAACATAAGCACACTATCCATACGTCAATGAAAATGCGTTATTGTGCTCATATATCTTCCAAGCGATACGTTTATATTACTCTATATGGATGGGTCCGCATTGATGCAGTAGCACATAACCACCAGCTATAGCCAAGCCAAAAAATGCATTAGAACTTACTCTTAAATAAAAGCACGTACATTACATTGCTAATCGTCTCGCGTAAAAAGTACGCTCAGACCGACCCTGCCATATGTTGTTACCTCTAAAGATCACGGTGTACTCTAACCATGCTGGTCAGTGATGATACTCACCCTCAAACGCCATGATGCTGTGAATGGGACGTGATAAGGGGTGGTGTAGAGAGAAAGTGTTTCCATGCTGCGAGAGGGAGGAGAGATGCTGCCTGGGACACTGATGCACGCTGCAGCACGCGTGACACAAACATACTCTAAAAAGAACGTGCAATTACTTCTACGCGATCTTAACATTTAAAACGACTCGTTTTAGCTGGTTCCGAATATCAACGCTCAATGCTTAAATCATAACACTGGCTTAATTACGTTTGAGCTACTTTGGTCCATTCGCTGCAAAAGTGTCTGGTCAGAAGTGGGCTTTGAACACGCCTCCCTTCAGAGACCAGAAAACTCATCAATTGAGAAGATCGATGAAATGATAACATTTGGTACCTTATTTCTTGTTGTCCAGCTACTCTAAAAAGCAGGATTTGAATCGACGCCTCCATTTTCCATTAACTGAGGATGTTAAACCCCCTTCTGACGCCTTCTGAGTGCGCGGACATTCTGATAAATCAATCGACAAATCAATGTTTTGACAACGACTGCTTTTAAACGACTTGGTCGATTAAATTATTAGCGCGTAAAGCAGTCACTTGTCGCCTCCTACTGGTGTAACCTGCAGAGAGGTCTTTTTTTTTACTTTATTGAACTTTTGAAATAACAGAACAGTGAGTACAAAAATAAACAAATATATAAAAAGTACAAGTATTTTAGCAGCTTTTTAAATATTCCTTGTAGAAACACAACAAAAATAGGTGTGCAATTAGAGAACTTGCATTTATGTTGCATGGACCAAATAAGGTTCCAGTTTAAATTGTCAAAAATATTATTCCAATATTAAATAGCAGAAGGGGTACAACCTACAGAGAGGTCTGTCTCAAATTCAAAAACTTCAGCCTATAGGTCATCCGGGAACTTTTTACCTATTTTATCAGGGCTGTGAAGACAGGTGCAGAACTTGATTTTACCAACTGTGACATGTTCCTGGTTCAACATCTTTGTTGACAATGGAACAACATTGTGACACTATACTGTAAAACAAAACAAAACAAAAAAACACTGTCCTTCGGGTGAGACGTTAAACCGAAGTCCTGACTCTCTGCGATCATTGAAAATCCCTTGGCACATCTTGTAGGGGTGTGTATTCCTGGTGTCCTGGTCAAATTCCCTCCACTGGCCCATGTCATTGTCTCCTAATAATTTTTTCTCCTCTTCATATGTAGCTGGTCTGGTGTGTGGTGGTGAGCGCACTGGTGCCATTGTACTGTGTAAATAAATCACTGTCAAACAAAACTGATGTCATGTGTCTGAGATAATTACTACACAGCATTATGGTCTTCAAGCCATTGGAAATGGAATATAATAATATTAATTTTTCTTTTTTTCTTTTGTATCATCTGTATCATTACCTTTAGATCAACAAGCGTTCATCAGACAACACATTATTATGCGTTATAAAGAAAAACAAACAAAGCAAAGCCAGATTGTCTTATTGATGTAATTACATATAATTTAGTTATTCTTATTATTTAGATCATTAACTTATAAAGTGCACACCAGAAAAATATCGCATAATATAAAGAAATACCTACTAGATATTCAAGCCTGTTCAGTCACCACACTACAGGAGAGTGGTGGATAGCTTTGTTGCGTGGTGTGAGCTAAACCATTTACAGCTTGATATCATACATATCTTCCAATGTCCACATTGACTATAAACTGGACTGGTCTAGAACATCAACGCTGTTTTCAAGAAAGGGCAGAGTTGGCTTTTCCTACTGAGGTGACTTAGGTCTTTCAACGTATGCAGGAAAATGCTGACCATGTTCTATCACTCCGTGGTAGAGAGTGTTGTGTTCTTCGCTGCTGTGTGCTGGGGCAGCGGGGTGAAGACAGCTGACGCAAACAGGCTGAACCAGCTGATTAAAGAGGCTGGTGCTGGGTGTCGGTCTGGAGAACCTGGCAGAGGTGCCTGAGAGGAGAATGCTAAAAAAGCTTCTCGGTATCATGGACAACCCCTCTCACCCCATGCACGCCTCCATGATTGGGCCATCGGAGCAAACGTAGCAAAACACTCATCGCCTCTAAATGCAGAACAGAGGGTCACAGGAAATCCTTCCTACCTGTAGCAATAAGACTGTACAACTCTTTACTGCCCTGTAGGTGATTTCTCAGGATTATTAATAATATTAATACTAAAGTTACTAGTACACATACACATTTCATTGATTGATTGCTTGTTTCATCCGCCCATTACATGCATCTACTCTCTTTTATTCATTTTTCAGAACCACTTGCACTAATAGTTATGTTATTTCATTTATTATATTTGATCTTATCCATTTGCACTGTTCTGCTTTTTTATTATTATTTTTTTTACTGTACTTATTGTATATTTTTATTTGATCTTATTGCTCTGTTTACACTCAAACATTTGGTCACAGAAACAAAAACGAAGCTGTTCTATTTTCATAACAAAAACACATGGGTGAGGAGATACAATCCTTGTTTACAGTGACCAAAAATGACTAGCTGTGAATCAGACCAGTCTCTGCTGTGAATGAAAGCACAAACGCCCTGCGTCAAACGGAACGCCTCCTTCTCAGCATCCAACCCCTTCACATTTCCGCGATGTCCGACATCCAGCCCTGCCTCAACATAGGAAGTCAAGCACGCGCACCGACATTAATAAGATACAGATCAGCTAATAAGATACAATGAGCGACATAAAACAAACAGAGGTGGCTTCAACTAACAAACAGGGAGGTGCAGCAGAGGAAAAGGACTGGGCAGCTGCTAAAGCGCACTTTGAAAACTTAAAATCAAGGAAACCGAGACCCGTGAGTGTTCGGTGAAATTCAATAAGGCGTTATGCTTATACTATACAGTGTACACTATACGATTAGCTGCAGCCAGATTGATTGTCATTGTTTTTGGACGGTTCTTTTAACAGCCCAAGCCGAAATATGCAGTTACTATCGCAGTTTCTTCCCGCACCTTGTTTGATATGGTGGCGGAAAGAAAGGTATTTGAGGAACAAGGACTGGAGAAGTATGTTCAACATCAGCAAGACCACGAGAACGAGCCACTAAAACAAGGACCTGCTTTCCCTTTCGTTAAAGTGAGGATAACACCCACACATTAAAATAACATTGTGGACAAATTAATAGCTACAGTAGGCCAAGTTGGAATTTATTTGTTTGTTTGTTTATTTAGCGCGTTCTCTGACACGACAATGCAAGCGAACAACGGTACATTTATGATGGATGTTTTTAATCGGAAATCTAAATGAGTCGATTCACAAATCACGAATCTGACTAATTCACGACTCGAACCCAGTCCGAGTAGTTCAACTCAACAACGTATGGAATAGAGAAGCATGACATTTAGACATGTCCAATCTGTAATGAGCAGAAAAGCTATGATTGAAAGGCATTTTAGGTTTGCAGAGGATTCCCCGGGGTGAAATTAAGCAGCCAAATGTTACAAACGTATGTTAAATTCATTTTAATTAAGCATGTAATTAAAAATTAGCTGTTAAAAAAGCCATTAAAACGGACATTCTACATTTTTTAAATAATTTTAAGAGCTGAATCATGACTGCAGCATGCAAACTGGGACACGAGCTATAACAATAAACACCCTTAATAATAAAACGTTACACACCATAACATGTTTCAGCGTTATTGGAACATGCAGATCAAGTAATATGCCATATTGCAAAGTTGTGATGATGCAGACAACATGACATAAAACGGCTGAATCACCAGTTCTTTGGAACCAACTTTTCGAAAGGACTGATTCACAGAAATGATTCAGAATTCCCAAACTACTAAATCATGGCAATTATAAACAATGAAGCTGTCAATACTGCAAATGCACAAGTTCTGATGGGAGCATCCTGTTTTGCAAAGTGTTTTTCTGTAATATTGGAGGCTTATTGGCACTTGTCCTGACATTAGCATAATACATAATACACTTTTATAATCTTTCCACCTCATTTTTGCTAACATAATAGAGCAGAAATGGTCATGTTAAACATTAAGTTACATGGGTTTCTGGTGTCAGCTGCTTCCCTTTATTCTAACTCTGCAATTACAATTCATTGTGCTTCATGATGTTTCTAGAGACCAACATTTTTCCTTGTAATACTCACACAGGCACTGATGGCTGTAAATGAACGGCTGAGGGAGCTCTATCCAGAAAGTGAAGAACTGTTTGACATTGTTCTCATGACCAATAATCACGCCCAAGTTGGGGTGAGACTCATGAATAGCATAAATCACTATGGTAGGTGTGTCATTTTAACTGCATTCTGGTCTAGATGTTTCATCATAATTCTGAGCCACTGAACTGAAAGTTTATTGGACAGTTAAGCTTGCAGATTTGCAGTCTTTGTAAAATACAGCCAACATTTAGACAATGTTTTAGGAGGTTTTACCAGAAGAAAAATGTAAATTCCTCTTTCCAGATCTGACGATAGAGCGATTCTGCATGACAGGAGGTCAGAGTCCAATCGGCTACCTCAAGGCCTACATGACTAACCTGTATCTCTCCAAAGACTCCAAGAAAGTCGGGGAGGCCATTGAAGAGGGTACATTGATGATAAACACAAAAATGTTATGCAACAACTACAGCGTGCATGCTATAGTGCAGGACTGTCCAAACTCTGTCCTGGAGGTCCTGCAGAGTTCAGCTCCAACCCTAATTAAACATGTTAGAAACTTCCATGCAGGTTGTGTTGAGGCAAGTTGGAGCTAAACTCTGCCGGACACCGGCCCTCCAGGACAGAGTTTGGACAGTCCTATAGTGTTTAATCTTGCAAACTGACAGCATGTTTAGATTGCATAATTTAAGATCAGTCAAGGAGTTAGTACATTTAGAGTAACAGCTGCAGTGATGTTTCATTTACCATGACAGGAATAGCAGCAGCCATCATGTTTAAGCCTGATGTGGAGTCTCAGCTGTCAGAGACTCAGCTGCGCGTGGCCTTCGATGGGGATGCTGTGCTCTTCTCTGATGAGTCGGAGATCATAGTTAAACAACACGGCCTGGACACATTCTTTGAGCATGAAAAACAACATGAAAATAAACCACTCGCGCAGGTATGTCAGGTATTACTACTAGCTGTGGATCACGTGACTTTAGACTTCTATACAGCAACAGAAGTTCAAATACACAGTGTTGGTTAAGAAGAGTGACATTTATTTAGAATACAGTATGATGTTCATAATTATGAATTTGGAATTACAATGTTGTGTGCTTTTAAGTCAATGGTTGGAGCAATGTGCTGATGTTCTTTTCTACAAAAAAAAAATCAGGATTAAAATGATAAATCAAGAATGTGCATTTCTCTGTTTATGCATTTATGGAGGTTTTGTAAAAAAAAGTTTTTTACGTACCTTACTGCATGTTTCGGTGCAGTTTCGAAGAAAACACAGGTTCAATGCATGAACCCTGGCACATTTGAATTATGTTGATACAGGTATGTATTTGCAGCGGTTCAGAATTGCAATATGTCATGCTCTATCATGTTGTAAATATGTCCTACACTAAATCCGTCCCTAAAGCTATCCAGATTTGAACTGTTTTATTGAACCTAAGTTACACAGGTTTCAAACCGGAGCTCCTTACCTCTCAGGTACATCTCTTTACTCCGTGAGCTACCGAACAAACCTACCGTCTATGAAAAGCCATAGAGATGAAGCTGGATATGTGTAAGGCTAAAGGCTAAAGACAAAAGGTGTTTTACTGCCTCTGTGATCATTTCTTTTTGAAACTGCAGTAATATGTATTGGTCGGTACATATTTTGTGTCTCATTATAAAAGTGCACCAACTTCACCATCAATACAGATGATGCATCTTCTGTGTCTGCCATATTTTTTCACTGACAGTTTTAACTTGGAAAAAATTCGCTTTTCAGCTGGCAATTACAACTTTTTGGAGGTATTTATAGGCGTTTAGCTCGTAATTACAATCGTTCCAATGCATCGGTAGTAACTTATAAAGGCCAAATATTGAATCATGTAAAAATTTAAGTAAAGTGAACCTAGTTTGTTTTGCTTTTGCGAAAGACAGTTAATCATTGACCCTTTGACTAGACAGCTACTTCTAGCCAACCAGTGAAAATGAGCAGTGTTGCAAGCCCTTTAAAGAAGATTCTTTACATACCTTACAAGGGATTTTTTGCTAATGGATTCAGGGACATTCTATTTATACAACACACATGGTTCTCCATAGAGTGATTTTTAACATACTTGAGAGTCTGTCTGCATTGAAAGCTGACTTGTATTGCAGTGATTTGCAGGAAAAAGTACCTCCTGAAACAGAAATTTACACACAAACGGACCACCAACAGCAACTTAAAGATGCCACTTTAATTTAACTGTAATTAAAATGTTACTGTATTTAATCAAATTCACAGGATAGTGAAATATCATAGAATATCATAGGAAATTATGCTACATTCAAAGCCAACATATTAAAGTATATTTGTAGTGAGGATGTGACACAATCACAGAATTTGGACAGGCTTTGGGGATTCCCACCTCCATACGCTGTCTGTGGAGGCAGTATTTTTCAACTTTCGAATGTAGACTCTGTCTTAAATGGGCAGCTGTGGTTGCTCCAGCATAAGCGTTTGCCAATAATAGACCATCAGGTTCGCTCCAATCCCATTTTGGCTGACACACTACTCCCCTCTTCTTTATCTTTAGGGTCCTCTTAAGTGCTTTCTGGAGGCACTAGGGAAGCTCCAGAAGAAATTCTACGCCCAAAACGAGCGACTGAACTGCCCTATCCGTACCTTCTTGGTGACGGCCAGAAGCGCGGCCAGCTCTGGGGCCCGTGTGCTAAAGACTCTTAGAAGCTGGGGCCTGGAGATCGATGAGGCTTTGTTCCTTGCTGGGGCCCCTAAAGGGCCCCTGCTGCAGAAGATTCGCCCCCACATATTCTTTGACGACCAGATGTTCCACATTGAGGGGGCCAAGGAGATGGGCACTATCTCTGCCCACGTGCCATATGGAATAGGACAGAAATATAACAAAGGGAAGCTGATTGAACCAGAAAAGCAGCAGAAATAAGAGATTGTAATGATGTCACAGGCAGTAAGGGAGTTCATTATATAGCTTATATTGTTTAGACGAAGACCCCTTACTTTGAATGCTTTATGATGCAAACTTGTCAAAGAAACTGCTGTGTAGAGGTATGTTTTATGAATAGTATTTTTTCTCGCACAAAACTATTATTTTATTAGCAATAATGCTGGATAATAATTTTTCGTTTATTGGACATCTATCTATCTATCTATCTATCTACCTTTTTTGCTAAATCTTTATATGGATGCTATATTTATGAGGAATATTTGTTTTTATAGGGGGTTTATATAACAAGAATATTTTTTTTATTTTTAGTTTTTAAAGAAACGCTGAACTATTTTTGGTCAATAGAGTTTCATACCTGATATTATCTGGCCGTTTTAAATGCACTTATTTTTGATTAGGAAAGTACATCACAGCAGAATTAATTAAAGTAAAGCCTTTATTATCATTATTAGAGGATTCTCTGTAATTTAGGATAAACATCAGTCCGTTATACTGCTTTGTGGTTGCAAACATTTACTGTGGTGCTATGTTCTCATCTGTGTTCTCTGGGGTTAATTTGCTTTCCACGAGTTGCTTGTTTTGCAAATGACAGTTACATAATTTGTTGAGGTCTCTGCTTGGATTAAAATGATCAGAAACACTATTGATAGGTTGCGTTGCATGTCACTGAATTGCATAATCATTTTGTGTTACAGGTTGTCAACATAAGCTCTTAAACTTTGCAAGTAATTGCACTGCCATTTGTATGTTTACAAAGGTTATCAAGCAGTTTAAAAAAAAATTACATTTTATGTTATTGGTTTTGTTATTAGGCGGTTTTGTTTTTGGTTTTAATTGGGCTGAAAAAAGGTTTTTAGATAACCCAATAAAAAAATAAAAAATATATATATATCTTTGTATGAGTCAGGTTACTTGAAACACGCATGGAGATGCTTTAAAAAATATGCTGCTCTTTTCAATACAACAAAAAACAAACAAAAAAAACACACACCTTACATTTACTCTCAAACTGACCACCAACCACAACTTTCAGACCGTTTAGATCAACTGAATTGAACATACAACACTAGGCAGCCAAGGATGCTGCAGTCTTTAGATATCGATCATGTTGATCTAAAGCAAACATATACACTGCTCAAAAAATAAAGGGAACACTAAAATAACACATCCTAGATCTGAATGAATGAAATATTTTTAGTAAATACTTTGTTCTTTACATAGTTGAATGTGCTAACAACAAAATCATACAAAAATTATAAATGGAAAGCAAATGTATTAACCCATGGAGGTCTGGATTTAGAGTCACACTCAAAATTGAATATGGTCTCACATGGGGTCTGAGGATTTCATCTCGATACCTAATGGCAGTCAGGCTACCTCTGGCGAGCACATGGGGGGCTGTGCGGCCCTCCAAAGAAATGCCACCCCACACCATTACTGACCCACTGCCAATCCGGTCATGCTGGAGGATGTTGCAGGCAGCAGAACGTTCTCTACGGCATCTCCAGACTCTGTAACGTCTGTCACATGTGCTCAGTTTGACCCTGCTTTTATCTGTGAAGAGCACAGGGCACCAGTGGTGAATTTGCCAATCTTGGTGTTCTCTGGCAAATGCCAAACATCCTGCACGACGTCGGGCCCTCATACCACACTCATGTAGTCTGTTTCTGACAGGAGGAGTGCTCCTCCTGTTCCTCCTTGCACAAAGGCGGAGGTAGCGGTCCTGCTGCTGGGTTGTTGCCCTCCTACATGTCTCCTGTTGTACTGGCCTGTCTCCTGGTATTGCCTCCATGCTCTGGACACGCTGACAGACCCAGCAAACCTTGCTCGCCATGTGCCATCCTGGATGAGCTGCACTACCTGAGCCACTTGTGCGGGTTGTAGACTCCATCTCATGCTACCACTAGAGTGAAAGCATCACCAACATTCAAAAGTGATCAAAACATCAGCCAGAAAACATAGGAACTGAGAAGTGGTCTGTTGTCACCAACTTCAGAACCACTTCTTTATTGGGGGTGTCTTACAAATTGCCTATCATTTCCACCTGTTGTCTTTTCCATTTCCACAACAGCATGTGAAATTGATTGTCAATCAGCGTTGATTCCTAATTGGGCAGTTTGATTTCACAGAAGTGTGATTGTGTTGTTTAAGTGTTCCCTTTATTTTTCTGAGCAGTGTATATGCATTGTTTCTACTAATTTTGAATTTAAAATGAGTAATTGGATTTCTAGGTCATTATTATTATTATAATTTAAACAATCCTTAGGACTACTAGAAAATTACATGCAGGTGAGGTATATCAAGGCTGAAGCTAATGCTCTATTCATATACTATTGGATTTAACATAAATTATTTCCCAAGATGGAAATTGAACATGAACACACTTCAAATTTACAACTAAGGAACAAAATTTTGATACCCAAGTTTCTTAGTTGGGTTGACCAGAAACTTTTTGTTGTTTTTTTACATTGCCTTGTCTCATTGTTTTTTGTGTGAAAATAGGCTCATTCTCCAACATCCAACAGTTTTTGAATCCATTCAGGCAATCTCTGGGTTTGGCATAGCTCCTTTAGCATAGCTTAGCGTAGATTATTGAATCTGATTAGACCAGAAGCATCTCATTTAAAACTGACCATAGAGTTTAAATATTTTTTCTATTAAAACCTTGACTCTTCTGTAATTAAATGAAGCCTGATGGATAATGAAAAGTTGCAGTTTTCTAGGCTTAGGCTATATGACTAGGAACTATACTCTCATTCTAGAGATCGGCTGAATGGATAAAAAACCCCCAGTAAAACTCAACTTTTTAACTCTGGAGGAGTTAGAGAATGAGCCTATATTCAAAAAAAAAAAAAAAGTTGAATGCTCCTTTAAAGTCGCATGTATACTGTAAATAACAATTTGTTGTAACTGAACAAGCAGTCAAGACCAAACCTGGCATCCTCAATGATTAACAATTCTTTACCGCAACAAATCTTGCATGAGACAAACTCATAAATACAACTTTTGAAGTGGGAAGTATTTCCGATAACATGTGAAAACCCTGGAGGAAAGTAGACCTCGGGGGCCAGAACTCAGTACCTCTGTAGCTGCCTTGAAGGCAGCAAAAGTCACTGAATATTCACCACAAAATTCACACAGATTGACAAAAACAAAAAGCCACAAAAACAGTAAAACTGGCGTGTTAGGACTACATTTCTGGCACTTCTGGAACGCCTTGATTATTGGATTCAAAAACTAATATCCATTCTTTAGAATTTTTTTTTTTTTTTTGCAAACACTCTATATTGCATTGCTGTCAAAGAGTGATTAGCTGGTGAAGTGAATGTACTTATAGTAGAGTTAACAAAAGCCATCATAAGCACTGTAGCGTGCTCACAACAAATGTCAGTAGCATTTAAATTAGCGTTCATTCAGAAAATCTGCTGTGGAAATACATAGGCTAAACCAAGACAGAAGACAATGAATGCCATGCTCAAAAGTGTCTATAATATTTATGAGAACATACATTTTTGTTTTCCACTTCAAAAAGAAAGATATACGAGTAAGTAAACACTGACAGAACTCTCATTTTTGGGGCACTTTTAAACCAGCATTGCTTTAACAAAAATTCCTGTACTAATCAGAAGAGGGCACTATGAGACTAAAGTATGCTAGTTGTGCTATTAATTCAAAAGCCTTGATATCACCACAGGCCACACGATTTTTCTTCCAAGAGTACATTTAATGAAAAACCCTTCTTATTTAGTGAAACATTCCATATCACAGTTTAAAGGAAATTCCAAATGGTGAATACAGCCAACACTGAAACACAGGAGTCCAACATCCCTTTCCAGCCTCTTAAAACATTTGTCCATTCTCTTTCTGTTGGGCAACAGACTGCCTCTCTTTATGAGCTCTGCCTGTCCTCCAGTTTCCATGGATACTTCAGCACTGACTCCAGGAGAAGTGAGTGGGCTCAGTATGTTTGAGACATAATTAATGACAATGGATTACAGTTAGCGAGCGCCCTGAGCTCCCGCAAAAGAAGCTTAACCTCACATACACTATAATTAGTGTTCATGAAAAAGGACTAAACATAAAACATAGACTCAGAGTTCTGGCTGAATTGCGCTATCCTTTCAGTCAGAGGTGATATTTCTGTGGTATAGGTGACGTGTGTATGTGCCAGTTTGCACGTTCTGGGTATTGGGAGAAGTGTGGCTGCGACACGCGTGGGTGTAATAGCATTAGAAAGTCATGCTTGAGCGCTTGGATATTTCAGAGTGTAACTGAGACTGTGTGTGAAACATGAATTTTAGTTGGGTGTGATTGGTGGTGTTGGTATGGCGTATGGTGCCTTCAAAATGGTCATGCTTTGTGATCATAAGTCATCTTTGGTACGGTTTGGATTAAAAGATTTAAAAAATGTGATCCAGTTTCCAAACCAGTTTGAATGTGAACGCTAACTGGATTACACACACAACATTTTTTTTTTCCACTTCAGTTCACTTTTCTTCAGTGCTAATTAGTATTGTACTATTTACTTAATATTTTGGTCAATTTTAAGATGAGGTAAATTTAAGAATATTATTATTATATATTATTATATTAACCCTGGTTTATACGCGTTTTATGTTAAAGATATTTTGCTTTTGTAAGAATGGGAACATCTGTACATCTGTACTAAACCTATGTTTCATAATAAAAAAAAAATCTAAAATTGATCACATTTTAATATTTACCTAAATATTTAGTAAATAGCACAATAGCACTTAAGTGAGGAAAAAAACACTTAGCGTTCACATTCAAACTGGTTTGGATACTAGATCGCTTGAATTATATATATATATTTTTGTCTTTTTATCCAAATACGTAAAGGAACAGTTCATCCAAAAATTAAAATTATCCCATATTTTACTCACCTCAAAGCCATCCTAGGTGTATATGACTTTCTTTTTACAGATGAACGCAGTGAGAGTCTTCCGAGCTTGGTAGGGCGGATAGTGCCAATTATTTTAAAGCTCTAAAGTACAGTTAAAGTACTGCGATGTAAAACTAACCTATATGCCTTTGGGGGGTTATCACATGTACACTGAAGCAGATCGATGGGTATTTGTAACAAAATTATTTCTAGTTAACCTAAAAATTCTAACCTAAATAACTGACTGAGTGCCTAGTTCATTCTTCTTCTTTGAATTTTCTAATGGCTGTTGACACACAGATTTACCTCCACTTGCTGGTTTCCGGCTTCTTGGCTGACTTCTAACTCGATGTATGACGCAAGTTGCATCATACGGATTCACAGGTCAATAAAGAAACCGAAACTCGGCACTCTAGCCAGCAGGTGGCCGTAATGCACCTTGAAGCCATTAAAATATAATGGTTTGAACCATTGCAATAGACCTTTCTCACAACTTCCGCATTTTGCACTGGAAATACGCAATTGCTGTGTAAACGTATTTCCGCCTCGGTATGTTCTAACACCGGTAACAGGGTAAACAACATAGATAGCGCAAGCATCTAGCAAGAGTTGTTGTAGCGTAATGGGCTGTTCTTGCAATGCCCCAAAGCAGCCTTTCTTATCTTTGCACTCCTTCCTTGCTAACGAAGAAGGAAGACGAAAAACTCTAGTTTATGAGGCTCCTTGTTTTTCCTCTGAGACGGGTAGCATCTAGCCCTCACAAAAACCTGCCCGTCTACTA
>JAUCMU010000043.1:4134580-4163566 GCA_032275025.1 Enteromius treurensis
ATTCAAATTTGTATTCATATGTCTTTAGACAAATATCAATACAGTATTTTTTCAGAACCTGTGCTTGGCTTATTATTCCATTTAACTTATTTGAACCCCCAACACCAGTAACAGTAAGTCCTTCAAATAAAAAAATTTCAGGCTCAGGATTTTTTTTTACTTTAACCCCTGTAAGCACCACCAAGCAGTGTATGAGAAAAGCAGCAATCTCATTGGTTGGCCAGTTTTTAAGGCAGTGTGTCAAACCACATTGTGTTTTATGCTTCGGTGTGAACACGCACATTGACGCCCTGTGTTTAGTCACGAGGCGTTAAACGTAGGCGATATTGGTGTGAACAGGCCTTAAAGCAAGTCCTCGTTGAACAACTTACTACCGCAAGACAAATGGGACCTGCTCATACAAAGTACACATGGTTAGCGGTTAAAAATCAGGTGGTGCACGTACAGAACGTATACTATTCTGGTGACAAGGTTTACTTCAAGCACACTGTCTGCCGCGGACCCTCTCATATATTTTAGGCTTAACCCAAATGGGGCATCAGAGGCTGGACGTCCTCACCTAGAGCCTCAGCAATGCTTTTCACAGGTATTACTGTGTGAAGCCTTCTTCCAAGCTACCTTGATTAAAAAATAATTAAGTAAATATCTTGAGGATAATGCCCTTGAGGTTTAGTATTTGAAGTAGTACCTGAATTCTGTGCTTGCTCCATACGCTTAAAGCATGATTCAGGGTAGGTTTGCAGTCTGAGCCTGCGATAAACTGGGGTTGTCATGGGGTTTGTCACACACCTCTCTGTCCCTAAGCAATGAGCGTTGGCGTATATACACTTTAATGATTAACCTTTTCACCAGTGTTAGTGAGGTCACAGATGGCAGCTTCTGGTGTCGGTCAGAACACAACAGCTGCTTGTAGGGATTAGCTGTCTATTTCTCCCTTTTAGATCTCTCTCTCATTCTGTTTCTCACTATCACAACATGTGTCCTCATCATTTTGCCCAAATAGTTCCAGGTTGCCTAATATACATTATTGCTCGGTTAACATTACTCGTGCACCTATCAGCCCTCATTCTGTTAACATGAATGACACCCTCTCTGTACCAGATTCACAGCCCTTTGCTCTTGGCATGATGTTACATTTGAATATTGAACTCTAGCTGAACTCTTAGCAAATAGCTGATTTGAAACATCTAAACAGTGCTTGTCATTGTATCATTGTTTCTCTTGACCTATTGCTCAGAGCATAGATTGTGTTTTTTAAGCAGGAACTAAGTGGGTTTGTGATTTGATTTAGTTCACTTATTGTGTTCACACCAAATACAGAGCGAGTATGCGCATCGCAGCATTTTTTTTTTTCATTTAATTTCTGTTCATTAAAACATTGTGCAATCAACCATGGTAGAGATAACTATGATCGATGCTTTGCAAAAAATATGCCAGAACGTTCACAGAGGTGAATGAGTATTAATCATGCATTTGTGTGTCTCTTATATTTTACTACTGGATATACAATAGCATTTTTTTATTAATAGCAGCATCTCTGTAGCCATGCTAATAAAACAAAACTGCTGCTACAACTGATTTGAATTGTTTTCTATGCTCCAAATAACTATCAGAAATGTTAGGGTGCCTAGCTGCCTACAATAATGCTCTCTTCCATTTTCTGATACTGTTAATAAGCTCTTCGGTCATTTTTTAAACTTGCGTGGAAGACACTGGTAAGATGAATATCATGCATTCGCAGGAACTGCTACTTTTAATAAGCGAATAATTCAATTATCTCTTTATCGCTGATCACACAACCAGCTTTACTGACGAGATGCGCAATAATATATCAGTGAATATATCGCTCAGCACTATATTAGGCATCACAAAACTGTGTATTGTAGTTTATTCTTGTGATGACAAAGTTCAATTCAAAAAGACTTGTCCTCGCTAAATAAAAGCTAACAATGGGACTTTATAATTGTCCTTAGCCCCGCCTATTCTCTATTAGGTTCTATTGGAAAACAGTTATGTAATACATCTAAATAACAGTAGTGTTGGTGCAGCGTCATTGGATTGTGGTTAGACTAACCAAGCTTTCTTTCCGTAATGGGCAGGGAAAAGCAGGTCTTGGAAAATGCTGCTCCGGTTGCTACACTACAGCTTAAGACTTTGCCTTTAATGAAAGTGGTAACAGGCCTAGATGGGAAGCCTTTGGGAACAGCAATATCCTCTTGGAATTAAATTGTCAAGTTCAGGTTCGATCCTTTGGAGAGGAGATTTTATTTAGTCCAGCATTGGTTTTACCCCCCTTCTCTCTCTCAACTGCCCTCATTTTTCATTACCAGCAACTGGGTGGAGAGTGGTGCAGTTGTTGAAGGGAGGAGAGTATACAAATATATGAATAGGTGGCTTGAGAATGAGTAGGCTACTATATTTGTGGCCTCGGGGAGTGGTCAACCCCAATGATGCGCTGCGTTCTCCTCATTATCTCATTTTCCCTCTCTTTGTGTTAGGTGTAAACACACACAATCATAGAGGGAGCTAGGGTGGGCCCGTCAAAATAGGGGTTGTCTCTTCTAGCTGGCAGATCTGTGTGTGGTCTTCTAGGATCTGGGAAACAGACCTAACCGAAGAGGTCAGCAACCATGACCACCAAGCTTGGCTCAAGACACTCTACATGACTGTCTGCAGAAATGACTTATGCTTTTGTTCTTTGAATTTGCTTGATTTGGAATTCTCTCTGTTGTTGTCTTTAATTGGATTATATAGAACACTTTGAATGATTCTGGTAATTTCCCTTATCAGGCTTGGTCAGGACCCCTTAGAGTCACCTTTTAATGCGCAAGGTATCCTTTTAGAGACATTTTTCGACATGCAGAGGACTCTGATGTCTTTCAGTTGTTTGCTTTATGTGTCAGGTCAGGCATGCAATTTTGAAAATATAAAGGCTTTACAGGTCGACCTAACGACCTAACTCCAGCCCCACGCTAAACCTACTAACTTCTCTACAACTTCTACATGCAACGCCAAAGATTTACTATTGTAGCATTACTATGAACTTCCTGACCAAGCAAGAAAATGTGATAAGTTGTTAGTGTCAATAGCCTGTTGGACAGCGCACCAACATATAGCAAGTTTGATTCCCGGACTGCGGATATTTTGTTACTTTATTTAGATTTTGGAGCTTGGATTAAAATGTATTTGACCAGTTCTGTGTCACCACATCAGTAAACCATTTCACCAAACATTTTTACGAAATGCTTTCCAGTAAAGATTGTGGTTGGCAATGAAATGGTTTGAATTTGCACTGTACTGAATGGCGTTCTAATAATAATAATAATGGTACTGTTATTCATCAAGCTCAGAACAGTTTGGCCTGATGGTGAAAAAGCATTTAAGTTTTTAATTAATTGTGGTTAAAAACATATAGTTCTAAATAGACTATGATGTTAATACAAATATATATATTCTGTCTTCTTTCATATTTTTAATATTTATCAAAAAATCTTCAGAAATAAATTTTACAAGCACATTCTCAAAAAAAGACCAGACACAAATTGTGTCCTCCAGGTAGATTTCATCAAGTTCTTTCCTAAACCTGCTTCGGCACGTTTTAAGTTGTTCTAACCTATTTCCTTATTAAATACTTCTAGGTTCAGATAATATGCGTTAAGTTTCACTTCAGATCTGCCTTCGTATACTTAAAGAATATCCAGTGCTGGGAATCCCCAGCATAATAGCTTCATGCCGAATTAGCCTGGATTTTAGAGCCGTCTGACGCTGCAAAACACAAAGCAAAGTCAATGAATGACTGTAAAGCAATCTCCAAGAACTACAGAGTCTGCTGGCAAGGTCATAACGAAACTGTTTTACTTGCATAATATTCACTTACTGGATAATTATAAAGGAAAAGATTTCAGGTTCAAGGCCAGCCGATGGACAGTGAAGGGTTAAGTCTGTTTCCTGCAGGAGAATAAATTAAATGCGGCCATAATCACATTGCAGGAATGCAGTCAGTGTACTCTTGTGAAACACCCCCTAAACCCTGGCTCTGCTCCACTCTCTCAGCGCCTCACACAAAGATGGCTTTGTTCTCTCCCCCTCTCCCTTTTCTCTTTCTCTTTCTCGACTTTTCATTTCTTGGCCTACTCCTAACTCTCATTTGCTCTCCTCTATCCCAGTTTTACTGTCCCTCTCTCAGCCAGTCCGTCAGCGTTTCTCTTTTCCACTTTTACTTTCTCTCTTTTTCATGGATTCTGGGTTTTTCCCATACCTTCCCCTGCTTTTATTTTGTTTGGAAGATCGTTTTTCTGGACTGCCATGTCTCATTTTGTTCATGTTGTGTAATTGCTTGTTTTCTCTAGAAGAAAATCTTTATGATTTATAAAGAAAATAAGTTGCTGAAAGCAGCAGCACAAAAAGACATCCTTTTTTATTTTATTTTTTTACATCCCTAAAACCTCATGCAGACCCATATCATGCTGAGACTGTATCTGCAATGTGCTTCTCAATGGCTGGATCATCATACATTAATGCAAAATTGTGCTTTACATTGTTACTGATGACCAACTTAGAACCTGCCTGTTTGCAAGAGCTCAAGAAGCTAGAACCTGACCATATCGTCATCAAAACAACTTTGAACTTCACACTTTAGTTATGTTGTGACTCACTTCCCCAGGCTCAAATTAGAGTCCCTGAGAGAATTGTCCTGCTGAAAGGCGGTTCATTTTCAGTTACTGATTTACCCAGGTGTTGGGTCATTTCTGGAAATTCGGTCCTTCTTGCTTGATCAGTTGCTGAAAAGACATGCAAGAACTGGCGGGTTTTCTTCTAGGAACCGTCATCTGCTGCATCTCGGAGTGCAGCTGCTGCTCTGTATTCCAAACACACGTGCATCCATGTGAATATGGAAGTACCAAACGAAAGCCTTTGCATAAGCCATGTTTCCCTGAAGATTCATTTGTTTCGCAGGTGCTGGTGCTTTACCACTGCTCATTGAGTGTATGTGTGTGTGCACGCAAGCACATGTGCAGATTTCTGTCTGTCCTTATGTGTCAGTGTCATTGTTGAACAGAAACCCCCTTCTATTTAAGTGCTAAACAGAATGACTCACCCTGTCACAGCTGCAAATGTCCGTACTCCCAGTGTTCCTCTTTCAGCAGAGGGCATTGCATACGTGGGTACCAAAACTCCTGAAAGGAACTCTGGCTATGCAGTAACAATCAGTCAAACCCAGACAGAGCCCTGTGGGGTGGATTCATCTTCCTGATCCCCGAGGCCTAGCCTATAAAAAAGAGGTTAAGTTGAGATACATGAACTACCCTGACCCTACCTCCAATGAAAACAATGGCGTTTACTGTCAATGGTGGTTATCATCCAATTGATTACATTTTTATCGAGATTATGTAAGGGCAATTACACAACTGCAGTCACCCCTTTCTGTTCTTCACATTTTGGCTCTGTTGAAAAGCCACAGTGTCCTCAAAGCTCCACAGAGGAAATGGAGCATTTCTGAATCAGAACATTTTTTGCTGATGTCCCCAACCTTGGCTCACAAAGGACAAAACGAGGCCCTTATTAAGCTACCCCTTTGCCAGGCCACATGGAGGATTTGCGAGTTCAATGGGATCTGCAGGAACAACAAGGGAACAACGAAACTCTTCATCCTGTCAGGAAAGCATGGCAGAGGATCCTGGACCTACGGCCTGTTTTCAACTTATTTGAAGCCTGGGCAACATGAAAGAACCCTTTTTTCCCCCCAGCGTGTCTAAGCTGAAGCCTCACATTATTTTCACAGATAAACTTGAAACAAAAGGCCTTGGCTGACTCAATGTTTCCAGCAGAGTGAGGAGTAGAGGGATTTTACAGAGCTGTACCATGTGTCTTGGCCAGTACAGCACTGACTCATTATTAGCAATCAGTGACTGCTCTGGATGCCTTTAGCTGCTGTGGTTCTACAGGGTAAAGGCTCCCATGATAGTGAGACATTTTTCAAGGCTGCTCATCTCTGTAATTTAGCGATTCGGTTTGATTATTGTGGGGGATTTGTTTCGACCGAACCCAGAATAGCTCGGGGGTTTAATAATCATTTCTGTTTCCTAAGACTCAAGTGCAAAAACAGATTCTGATGGGGCTGACAGGTTCCCCGCAGCTCTGGTTTCTCAGAGAAGTTTTCTGAACGGCGCTTCTCCAGGTGAAGGGGCCCTTTCTGTGTTACCTTACACAGCAGCAGGTTTCACTAAGGTGTTCATTTCAAGAAACCTTTTATCTCCTCCTCCCAGCCCTCCAGACTCCATCTGAGCTTCATAAATCAAAGAGGCAGAGTCGCAGGGGTCGACGTGAAAGCCCTCGAGAGGAGTCGTCTTTTGTTCGCTCGCTGCTTCTCCTGGTTCAACGAGTTGGGCCTCGCGAACCAGAACACTTATTTTACAACTGCATGCTACTACTTCTCAAACCACTTATATGCCATTTCCAAAAGGGCAGCATGAAGAACGGTGAGCGGCAGGCCATGTACACCCCTCCTGCGCTACAGGTTTCCATTCCCTATTTCCTGTCTCGCCACTCTTGCAAGGACTTGCCCCATGTGTTCTGCTTTATGGAGTAATAAAAAAGCATAATAGCTCTCATCTATTCTTGTTAACAGCACAGTGTGAGCTTGTCTGAGTGTGACAAAGGGTGAGAGAAAGACTGGATAAGAAGAGAATTTGGAGCAGCCCCCTTGAAGGCATATGTAAACATTTACGGTTTGTCTCAAGCTGCTGGTGTGATTACAGAGGCCTTACTGTACAGAAGCAGTCAAATGGAAAATGCAGAGCACATGAGTACGAGTGGCCTACTTACCCAACCACTCTGCTTCACGGTATTAGCAGGACGCTGCCTCTCGAAACTAATGCGTTACGTCTGATATAGATGCTTGTTACAAGATCCAGTCAACATCCGTCTACACTCTGTTCAAGTATGTTTATGGGTTTGCTTATCTCCAGATTGAATAGATGCCGTACTACAGGGAGGGGATCAGACTTGGCGGCGTAGAGTGACGCAACGGAAACGCAACAAGATGAAGTAAAACATTATGTTTGCAAGCAACATTCTTACACATAGAACACTGGAATACAATCCAATGAAATGCAAAACCTTTTGTTAAGATGTGTCATGTTTTTTTTTAGTGGTTGTTATTTTTCAGTCATACCTGTTATTACTCCAAGCATGGAAGCTGCCATTGTGTGGGATGCTTATTAGGGTTGTGCCGATAGACGATAGTGTCATGTATCGACGATGGTCAGAGCTATCAACGATACCAGATGTCTTTGTCGATAGTCAAGACGATATTGGGCTCATTCTCCTATTAATGTATGAAATTATTATTATTATTATTATTGGGCTGCCATTATCGATTTGCCCCACTATTTCACTCAGCGCCGCACATACACGCAAATTAGTGCTAAAAGAGACATCTTTTAAACATCCTTAACAGCTATGTTTTCTTTTTCGTTTTCTTTTACAGCACATTAACTAAAAAAACATTGTTGCTTGTTCTTCATCATCGTTATAATCGTTTTTAAAAATAATAAGTTAATAAGTTATCAGTCTAACACAGGGTTCGTCGTGGGACGCGTGGTCCAGAGCGCTCTGACTTCTGTAGCTATCCGTTTAGCTATCCGTTTAATTTCATTTAACTTTACTTTATTCTTAATACTTTCATCTTTAACGTGTTCGTTTAAGTCCAATATTTAGTGTAAAACTGTTTGTCATTAAAATAAATCTACTTTTGATTTTCACCGTGTCTGATTTTTAAACGGATAACTTCTGCGAGGATGCAGCAAACTTGTAGGTCGCGCGGTCCTATAATAACGGTGTATGACTGCTGTATCCGAATATATGAACTAGCTGTTCGAAATATTTTTATATTTAACATGTCAGTTTTCAATATGTTTGAAGGTATAGTATTTCTGTTACTGGTGTTTCCAGGCGCCCTCTCTTTCTCTCTCTCTCTCACATGGTTTAAAATCATCAAATAGCCTGTGATAAGCACAGAGATCCTCTCTCTTGCCCCCACCCACCCATACATGATAATATCGTGTACCGGCGATCTCACAGGCTGGCGATATGACAATATGAAAAATGACCATATCGCGCAACCCTAATGCTTATATCACTCAAAGGTTGTACATGGATCTTAAAGGGTTATCCTACCCCAAAATGAAAAGTTTTTTATCAATCACTTACCCCTAGGGCTGGGTATCGGTCAAAACATTTTGATACCGATACCTTTAGTTCGATACCAGTTCCTGAACCATACCTTTTTCGATACCAATTTTATGAAATAAAAGTTTTAACAAAATGACATTGACAGCGGGAGTGTGCTCACTATGTGTGCGGTGCGCACATCGTGCGCGATACAGAGAGCGCAACTTAATGTAGATAAATGACAACCTGATCTCACGGCAATTTGTACATATTTTACGAAGTGGCTAATTCGTACATATTCGTACGACTTCACTCGTATGAATTCATACGATTTCTTCTAAATCGTACGTATTTTACGAGTTGCCAATTCGTATGAATTTGTACGAATTACCTAACCCCGCCCCTAAACCCGTCACAGGGTTTTAGACAAATCTTACAAGTTTGTACGAGTGAGGTCGTACAAATTAGTATGAATCAGAACGAATTTGGGACCTTGTACGAATATGTACAAATTGGTGAGACTGTGTTGGAAATGACGTGCAGTCGCGTAAATTATATAAATAACATGAGGCTATTTGACACATTCCGGGTCAAACGCACTGGCTAGTGCTGCAGTCTTATTGGATCACTGACGCTGATGAGATTGAAATGTTGAGAGAATATCAGCTGTACGCATATAGTGTACACTTTTCTGTGTCAACTGCACCACAAAGGTAAGTTTTTCTACGTTTATTCATTTGATTTAAATGAAAACAGCATATCTGTGTGTCATGGCTGACGTAGAACAGCGTATTATATTTGCATCTTGAGGATACACTCCGATTTGGCGCTACAGTGTTGAATAAAGTAATTATTTTTATTTTCTCACATTCTTGTTCACACTGATAGCAATGCGCTATGTCAAAGCGACAGACATCATTCTATATTTCGGTGAAAGCCCAAATAACGGAGATTGTCGCTGTCGCAACAGCTTTATACAAATAAACAATGCAGCGATCTACCAATCGAGCATTTTAGAGCTTTCTGTAGGAACGGGGCTTCACTGGAAATATGCTGTTCGTGTATTTGCCTTCTATTCTAGGGCCCCATCATAAGGTTTGGACTGAAAATGAAACAAGACTACTGTAGCACCCTGCCTCATGGGAGACGTTTTTCTCATGAAAAACCAGTGCTTGGGCATCGAGAGGTTTCATAATAAGCATCACAGCCACAGGAATGACAGTAGGAAAACATAGCTGGATGTGTGCTTAGCCATGTTCTACATTGTCGTCCCCCACAAACCTGGCCACATTAAATTTGGCACTCGTTTCCCTCAGCTGCTTACTAGGAGTATGTTTGCTTGGGTTTTATGGGAATTCATATTGGAAGTTTTACCACTTTGGTTCCTCACTGAGGCTCAAAGCACCATAGCTTGCAATGAGGAGACCCACATAACGGCTCTGTGAAGGCCTTATTTCCTCCCGCAAACTTTCACTCAAATTGATGCCTATGTGTGTATACTGTATATATGAATATAATACCTTCATGATAACCAAAGTATAACCAACACCTATTTTTCTTGTCACGTCTGTTATTTGAGTCTTTTTTTGAAGCGTTTACCAGAAACATGAGCCACTTAACTCTAATAAGGTGAACCAGGGAGGCAGTGGTCAGCACTGAAGGGTTGCTCATAGGTCAAATAAAGGGGTCAAGAGAAATCGTGCAGATGCTAAGTCTGTTCTTTTCATACTTTAAAGAATATTAAGTACTTTAAATAATTTCAAAAAGTTACTTACTGTCAGTGATCAAGGGTCATATGTGGTTAATGATGTCTTGTTTAGATTTTTGTCATATATATATATGGATTGTTGACATTATTAATGTGTCCTATGGTGTGACAGAAAAAAAAACTAACATTGAAGATACAACTCTATTTGTAACTCTATGAATGAGGATACATTTGTCTGATTTTATGTTTGTGTTAACTTTTTTTTATTACATAGTTGCTGTCAGACTTTTTATTTGTCGACTACCCATATATATATATATCATATATAATGTAATAAATGATATATATACATTTATTTTGGTGCATGTTAGTTGCATTGCATTGGCTTTTATTTGACAAAAAAGTTTTTTTATTAGGTTTATATATATATTTGTTTCATTTGCAAATCAAAACAATTACCAAAAAGGAATAATAGATTTTTTTTTTTAATTAAAGTTTCTTCAAAGATGTAGTCTCTTATGGTAGATTTTATGGTTTAAACTTAATGAATAAATTTTTATGCTTTTATGTTTTCCAGGGAATGAAAGTGTTTTAAACCAAGGAACAGATCCAGGGCTTCAGCCAATCAGAGTGAGGACGGGCTTCATCTACAACATTTCCTAGGCCACACCTTCGACTTGTTAAGAACTTCCTTCGGCCCCAGTTGCTGTTATTGCTCTATTTAAAGGCCAATCAACAAATGTGGAGTGACTAATGTTTTCTATGTCAGTTAAACTCTCAATGCTATCCATTATCTGAAGATAACGACGTGCGATGATGCATTTGAACATCAACCGTATTTCGACGGTCATTCAATTACAGTCAAGAGGTACACAGAACTTAATATTTATCGTCCATCATAGTTATTCGTAACACCACGACTGCTCTATAATTTATTTTCAGGTAAAACCCACGGTTAAACATTGCAGGAACATGTGGTGGACAGACGCAAAGCAAACGGACTGGACTTCATAAAACATTACCTCAGTTAGAAAACTGCAACATCAGTCAGCTATTGATTGACAGACGTATTTTTCCTCTCGCTGGTCGTGTGATAAGACAGCAGTCTTGGACAAACGCTTCTTGACCCTGACTGGCCGTTGCCATGGCTTCTATTCCCATGACTCCCGTTCCCATGGTTCCTCTGCCTTAAAGGGAAGTTTGTCTGATTAGATGAACAATGGTGTTATTTTGGGTGGTTCCTCTTTTTTTTGCCTTGTTTTGCTTTTGGTTGTATATGTGCACAGATACGCATTTACACGTTCTTTGTATTTTTTTTTTTTTTTACAACGTACAGCTTTTATAGAGTTCTAACATTAATAAATGCAAACTCTGCCAAAGTCTGCCAAACTAATTATTTCGTTTTCATTAGCAGATTCTGCTGACATTGCAGACAAGGGTGACATCTTTAGCTCTCGGCCAGCAGATAAAGTCAGTTGTGACAGCCAAACACGCAATGCTGAGTAGGTGTTCTTTCTGTATATCTCTCCTCCCTTCCCCCCATAAGCGGGCTGATAGGTTGAGAGTTGACATGTTTTGACAGATCTTTTAATGGTCGACCTGTGGCGATATCGCTGCCTGTGCCTGTACCGAAGGGAGGAAAACTCTCCTTCCTTCCAAAGAATCTCTTTCCTCCCCTGCAAAACAGAAGGCTCTGGAGGGGGAAAAAATGAAAGTTCATGTAAAAATCAGAGCAGAGAGTCATGCGATCCTGGGCGCACAGTCCACAGCGATCTGTGCTAATCCATCACGTCAGGGTTTGTCACAATACAAACCAGCCAAACGAAAAATGTATGCACACAGGGCTTGATTTGAATATCAGTAGAGCCTTGATTCTTTTTTTGATTTTAGCAGTGTTTGTTTTCGAAGTGATAAAATCGAATGCTTGTGACCTCAAGTCTTAGTCCTAGTTTTGTTCTGCTTTCTGAGGCTTATTTAGTTATTGCTCTGGCTTGAGGTTAAACCAAAAACCGCACGTTCCCTAAACTTGAAACTCCCCGAAATGTTCCTTTTTAGTGCAAATCGTTTCAATCTTTTGATACTGTGAACTCGAGAGCAGAGCTCTTTTTTGTTTATTCATTGCCCTCTGAAACACTCAGAGGAACAAAAAGAGCTGATAGAGGAATTACAAAGTCTATGCAAGTATTGCTCAACTGCGACTTTGGCCTTATTCCTCATGTCTGCTCTTAAAGGCCCAGTGACCCACAGCCTTGGTGTGAATGGACACAAACTGTCAAGTATGTGTTGTTGACAAAATAACTTACAGTTACAGCACTGCCATGTATGGTTTAATGGGTTGCCTCAACTAAAAAAAAAAATATTATGTCATTGTTAACTTCCTCATAAAAAAAGAGACCCAGTGACAATTCTATAAAAAACAGTACTGTCTTGGTACATGTATATATTTATATTCATATGATTTATATAGAAATATAATATTTAACGTATAAACATTACATTTGTCTTAAATGCATGTATGTATGTGTATTTATATATGCATAATAAATATACACGGTGCACACAAACAAACAAACAAACAAAATGTGGTGCAATTAATCGTGATTAATCATGACAGAACTAATATAAGTAAATTATATAATTTCATGACTAGTCTTCAATAAGCAGAATGAACAGTAATAATGTCAAATTTTGATGATTTGTAATTCTTTTAAACATTAAAATTTTAAATAGCAATTAATTTTAAAATATTTTATTCCTTTGATGCTTGGAAAGTTAAAATCAACAGCATTTATTTGGGGAAAAAATAGACAAATGAATAAAAAACAAACAAAAATGTGTGAGTGTGTGTGTGTATATATATATATATATTTTTTTTAATGCTATTGTTTTATATATTTAAGTCTTTTCTGTTACATAATTTTAATAGTATTCATTTCTTTTTTTTACAAATATTTCATTTTAACTGTCCCACTCGGTTGGCCATCTGGCTCCTATCTGCTATGATTGTATTCATGATCACAGCTTTCCTCAGGAATTTTCTTTGGAAGGGAAATTAAACTAAAACCAAGCAAAGAGTGACAGCGCTCGCAGAGTATGGATGCTTGTGCAGTGACGTAGGGAGCAAACATGTACTGCACACTCCCAGCCCACGGACAAGACCCCTCCTGACTGTTACTGCAGTAACAAACTGTCTGTTCTCAGGGGTGTCTGTGCTTTCTATCTAGTAGTCCCGTCATTGCCAGTACGAGACTGAAAAAGCCATAGACATCCGTGCCAGGAAAAGACATAGTTCAGGGCCTTAACTATTGGGCCGGGACAGAATTTTGATTTCCTGTGTTTGAGCACTTTTCCAGGAAAACAGTTTGAGCTTTTTAGCTGGTTCATTAACAGCCCCCCCACCCCCCGTCTCATAGCGTTGAGCCGTTTTGGGATCAGTGTGGAATGCACGTTTGTGGAGGAATAAGAATTTATTCAGGGAGAATGTCAAAATATGGCATGAAATAGTAAGCACAGCTGTTTGCATTAGAGTTGGGTATCAGAGCCAATGGCCTTGCTATGCTGAACTTACAAAAAAACAACTTTTTGCAACGTTAGGAGCCAAAAAATGAGAGAAAAGACAAGGTCGGTTTGCTTATAAATAGGTATTTTATTGATTTAAACTGCAATCTGTCGTTACAAAAGAAACATTGATGTGAACAGCAGTAGCTGCTAACTTAGGACACATTCAACTGTAGCTCTCTCAATGTCAATCCTGTTAACCTTGAATTTCAACTCAAATCTATATAACGGTTCAAGACTCTTGGAATGTACTGTTAGGCACTTAGCAAGTAGAAGTGGTCCAAAATCTGTAAATAAATAAGAATTTTGAGGCATAACAAATCAAAACGACACATACTTGATGGTTTCAAAATGGGCAAAATAAATACACAAATGCATATTTAACGATTCCCTTTTTTAACCGTCTATTTAGATCAAAAATGCTGCTGCGATCTGACGTTCCGACCACTGCAAGGGTCATGAGATTTGCACTACAATGCATTCATGGTCTACGATTTGTTCATACCAAAAGGAGTCTTAAAGAGAAGGATCCCAGTCTAAACATCAGATTTCTAAAATCACAGGCACAGGACTGTTATTGTCAAGACAACTCGGTTTACATTCTAGACGGTCGGAGCCAAATAATAAAGGATTAAAGAGGCATAAACATCCTGAAACTGCAGTCCAACATTAGGGAGGAAAAAGAATAAATAAAATGCAAAACAATCCTCGTTGCATTCTCATTTTAAATTAAGTTTCACTTTAAAAATAAATCAAAATGTAGTTACAAAATGTCATTGCAGTATAATATATTAACTGTTGAAACTTAACGAAAAAAAGGTCTTCACAATCTTACGATTAATACGGAAGATCATAATTTAACATAAAGGAAAATATATTCTATTGTTTCATGATCCAGATAAATACAAACAAAATAAAAAAACGCTTACGATCAGCAATAAATACATTTTGATAAGTTAAATAAGCACTGACAAGCAAAACTTTCGGTTTGAAAGTTCTCGTTTCCAAACAGAAAATACCAACAATAATTGTAATGATGCAATAATAACTATATTATAACAATAATAAGGGAAATACAATGTGGAATTAATGATAGAGCATTTCAACGATCTGTTTGCAACGAAACAATTAGTGGCCACTGAAGTCACATCTTTAGTGGTAACATGAACAGGAAGGACATCTCTATCCAACCTAATCAACAACCAGAACACACTATTTTTGAGCAAGGGATCACATGTTCTAGGGACAATTACCACGGTGCCAGCACATTTAGCACCACTAGATGTACGAATATCGTTCAGAAGGATTCGTACAAATCTAAGATGGGTTTGATTCTTTGTCTTGAAACCTTTTCTACCCCAGATCTCCGAAAAGCAAGTAGAAAACAAATTGTTTGATAGGCACTTAAAGTCCCGGGGATCTACCGACGAGGGTACAAGTGGCACTTCCAGGTCTGTAAAGCACGTCGTTGCTGTAATATTCAGTAGATTCTTCGAACTATTTAGTTCGAGGAACTATTTAGTTCGAACACCATTTACTAAATATGGATTTGTTTAATATGTTCCAGTGAGGATTTTGAGACCTCTGTGTTTAAGTGGGCCTTGAGGGGAACCGTTTGTTGTTTTTGCGTTACGTCAGGCATCTTAAAGACGTCTGGGGAGGCTTGGGAATACACTTGAAGGTTGACGCTACAGGGTAGTACGCTCTTGACTCAGTGGCTACGAGAACACTGTACTTTAGTCCACTTCTCTGCTGTAAACAAAGCAAGGACAGGAAGGGGATGGCTAGGAGGAAAATTACTTTCTCTCTCTCTCTGTGCTTTCTCTCTCATGCCTGAGGCCAGGTTTTTAGTCGTCAGAGATGGAGAGTCTGCTGAAGATGGGGAGGCGACGGCTTGCATCCAGCACAGGTGACTCGGAGCCGCTCTGGCTGCCCAGGCTGCTCTGGTAACCCTCCTGGTCAGAGAGGGAATCCGGAGGGCTTGGGGGCGACTCGGACATTGGCCTGTAGAAGGAGGGTGTAGTGGGAGAATGAGGGCCGCGCAGATCGGGAACAGTGGTGCCACCTAAACTGGGCGCAAACAAGTTGGCAAGCTCTTGACTGGAGTAAGTGAAGGGGTTGCTGGGCCACTCGTTGATGTCTTCGGTGGAAAATATGGGCGGAGGTGTGACAGAGGTCGGGCTGCCCTGGGAGCCACCTGAGCTTGGGAAACCGGCAAAGCTGTAGCTGTGATGAAGGCGGGGGCGCTCCATCTTGTTGAGGGCGGAGAGAGGAGGGGGTCCGCGGCGCTCCTCTGCATTGTGGATGAAGTGGCAGCGCGGACCGTACGGGCAGTAACCGATGCTGTGAAAGGTGCGACAGAGCTCGGTCTTGTACTTGGGGTGACGGTTTAGACTACGAAGCTCGTGCATCCCATGAGCAAACTGGCACTTGTCACCGTATTTACAAATGCCGTTCTCCTCGAAGGGTCTGCAGAGTTCGGTCTTGTAGCGGCTCGAGTTGACCTGGCTGTTTCCGTTGGCACTAATGCACGTGATGTTGCTCGGCCTTAGACGCTCCCCGTTCTCAGAGTAGGACCGGTCACGGAAGCGGTTCTCCTTGTTGTTGCTGCTCCCGTTCATGGAAGCCGGGCCGTCCATCTTGAGGCTGTTGATGAATTGGTTCTGCATTGATTTGGAACTGGTAACGGACACGGAGTGGCGGCGCTGGTAGAGTCCCACTGAAGGTGTACCCACCACCTTCCTGTCCAGCAGGGACCCGGTGGGGGTAAAGGGGGTATTGGCACCGCTGGTGGGGACAGACTGTAAATGGGGACTGGAGAGGGGACTGTTGTAGCTCATCACCTTATTGTTCTGAAAGTGAAGGGGGGAAAAAAGAAACAATGTCTCAAAAATGTGGCATGAATATGACTTCCTTTGCTTCAGATACAACCAGTGAGAATGTATTATATGTTGAAGGATATTTTCTGTCTTTAGGTAAGGTCTATGCCCTGTTTTAAGGCTCAGATATTTTTTGAAGAGAGAACTAATGACCCTGAACTTTTAACCTACCCAGCAATCTCTTAAAAAGCGAAAGGTATATTAAGTCGTAAACGCACTAGACTTGCAGTAACTGCACAAATGGTGTGCGGTACTATGATAATGTATTGCACAACCAATGACTACGAAAGTGTTTTCTACGCTACTAAAAAATGTAAAAACGTCATACGTCTTTGTCTAAATAAATATAGAGGGGATAGGAACACCATGTTTTATAATAGACAACGTATGTGTCTGCTGGACGGCACTGGCAATTGTGTTGTATTATTCTTTTTTTGTTTGTCTTGTTCAATGAATGCCAATAGTTTAATCAAAACTATTTGGTCATTTATTTGTCCTATAAAATTTCCAGTTGAACAGTGAGCAATATTCCAGTTCTATTTAAGTCAAATGACAGCACTTTGTGAAGAATTGAAGACGCTATCGACTGATAAGATTTCCATCAGTAATGCATAGCTCTCAAAGAGGATGAGCAGTTGAAATATGGAGGTACGTTCTAGGGTTGATATCACTTATGCCAAACATTATTGGTTGCCATAAATCACGTGATAGCGACGCGATGTTTGAAATGATTGACCTTTAAGAGCGACGGCAGAGGGTAAGATTGATAGCAATAATGATGACTCCAGGTCTCTCACACAAAGCTATCAGAAGACTTGAAATATTGCTCAACAGTCATATAAACCACATCTGTGATGGTTCTGAGGCTACCTTCCATTCTTTTTGTGTTTTCCTGAAGTAAGACACAACACTTCAGTTGAATAGCATTGCTGAGTAAACTGTTCTTAAGTTTGGGGCAAACCATCCCTTCATCGTCGGTTTAATTCATTCTGTCCAGCTGTTTTGAATGCATCAACGCGTCCTGCGTCATCGCCCCTCGATGAGTCCTGCTTAAAACTTCTACGTCACACGCAGGACAAGTTCTTGCATTTGAAACCGCTGCATGTTCACACAATACCATGCACCGTTGTTTACAGATACATTTATACGCTCGCAACTGAGCATTAGATCATTTCAAAATATACATGCAAGTAAACTGATATGCCAAATATCACGCAAATTGCTCGTTAAATATTACAGTGGTTAAGAAAGGTTAAAATCCAACATGCGCGTAGTGGGTAACCCGTTGTTGTTAATCAGAATTGTGGGCTTCCTCCGTGTTGTTTATTCGAATCCAGGGCAAATAATACACAACTTTACGTGACGCTGACGTTTACTGGTGACGCATAAACGCGGATGAATTAAACTATAATAATCGATTCGCTTTCCTTATTCTTTCCTAATCGATTAGCAATCGATGACTGCATATCATGAGAAGCACACGACTAGATAAAAGCGCACAAGCAAGATTCTCGTCCAACTCTTAACACACGCACGCGCACACAAGCCAGAAAAGTTTGACATCGGTGTAGAAAACAGCACCTCAGACGATTCTAACATTTTGTGCATGAAGATTATGAGATATCGATCTGTTACTCGCTTGTTTAAACTGTTAAAACGCTTAAATCGACTTCCCAAAAATATCAACTACCTTATTCGTCACTTCGTAGTCGAAGAAGGAGGACACAACAGTCGCAGTCATTGTCGAATCGGGGGTTGTTGAAAATACTTGAAAGTTGACAAACAGATGGTTTGTTAAGACACGGTGGGAGTATTCCTGTGTTTGAAGGGTCTTTGATATAGTTCTGCCCCGCAGAGAGCCCCCTCTGTCCTGGCAAAACTTGCGCGCATATCCTTTATAAAAACTCGCGCAGTCTTCCTGACAGCGAGGGCGGGGTTAACTTTCCTGGCCACGCCCCCTCCGCGAGTCTCTAACGTGATGTGTGGCATACTATAGGGTTACGAAATTTCATTTCTCCTTATCTTGAATTTAATCAGGGCCTGGAGTTCTTCCTGAGCATTTCAATACTAGCAATTACACATAAATAAATATTTGTGTGTGTGTGTGTATATATATATATAAGCCTTACATTTTTCTTAATAACACCATTATGTGTTTAACTATTTTGAAGTGCCTGAGTTAAATTTATTAAGCCACAATAAATCATATGGAAGATGAATTAGTTGACCCCACAGTGGGTCTCAGTGTAATCAAAAGAGCCGTACTGTCATAAAATTATATATATATATATATATATATATATATATATAAATAGATATATTTTTAAAAAATTATAATTAGCCAGAAATGTGATCCAAGGTCATATTTTAAAAAAATCTGATGGACTGCATTGGTTGTCTTTATACTCTCGTTCAGTTTTATTTTATTGTATTTATTTAAATTAGACCACCAAACGTGAAGACATTAATTGCTAAAAATGATGTGCAATGAGTATAAGAGAGGGAGAATAAACTAGAAATGACTGCTCTGTATATGCTGCCAGCGTATTCTCCTTCACTGTTTCCAGGGTCTTGGTCCTATAAAGCCAGGCACTGGCATATCCGCTGTGCCAGTTTCTGGTTTCCTTTGTGCTGTTTTCTCCAAACATTATCCAAAGATAGTTTCTGCAGATTCAGCTGACCCATGGACTTTGTAAAAACCTCCTGTCCTGGATGCTTTGTCAGCTTCAACATCCCTTGCCAAAGACCCTGACCTTCAGTTTCACATTTTTAACAAAAGTTTTACTTGCTTCCAAAGTAATCACAGAAGTGTTTTTCAAAGTCTGTTTCAGCTTGTATCTCAGGCCTGTGACCACCATAGACTAGAGGGAAGAGTTTCACCAATAATCAAAAATGGCCCCTAATATTTGATATTTTTGATATTGCTGTTTGTTGTTTGGATTGCATTTATACTTGGTTTATAAATGCAAAGTCTGGTAAGCCTCACCAGTCTTAACAGCGCTTAAGACTAATGAAATCAAATAAGATATAGGCCTACTATTACTCATGTATAGTGTTTAATGGTGAAAGACTGTGAGATAAGCTGTTGGTAGTTAATATTTAACAGGCGTTTTAGATGACCAACAGTAATCCGCAAACTACTTTTTATGTCAAATTGTGCTCTTTTTAAAAAAAAAAAAATTAAATATAACATAAATGATTTAACCCTATGTGATAAGAAACATTTGCTGTTTTATTAGTAAAATATTTGTAAAAAAAAAAAAAAAAAGTAAATTTAATAGGATCCCAGTTTCAAAGTATATTTGTGTGTGTTCCACGAAATAATGAAATCATGCATTTTTTTTAAATGAGCAAAAACATGAGCATATTTCTTTAGATTAAAGTGAATAATTCACTCCAAAATTTAAATGGTGTAATTTTTTTAATCATGTATTTGTGTAATTTTTGTAATTATTTAAATCACTCTCATGATTTCAATTTAGTTTGGGTAGTCAACCCAAAGGATGCAAAAGCACTATTTAAGTAGGGCTGGGTATCGTTTAAAAATTTCGATATCGATATTCATTTTATTGTGGGGAAAAAAAGGGGATTTTCTATTACAGTTTAAAACACTGAAGAAATATTGTTTTAATAATTTTTGTAGTAGCCTATTATGTACATTCTACTGAACAATAGTAATATATTTCTTCTGCCATGTCCGAACCCAACTTTTGCACCATACATTATCACAGAGACACACAAAATTAATCTTTTTTGCGGTTAAATATTGACAAATACTATTAAAAGCGGGAGTGTAAATAATATATATATATATATATATATAACATAAAGCTATTTTAAACACATCTGGTCAAACACAATGGCTAGTGCTGCAGTCATATTGGCTCACTGACACTGATGAGATTAACCCCTTTAGGTACCGAATGACGAGACATTTTTCGATACTCGATTGTATCGAGGCAATTCGGTCGGTATCGGTAAAAAGTATCTATATTTAAGTATCAAAAACTATGAAAAATGAAACTCTTTAAGGAAGCAAATATTTAAAACGGCAAACCATTTATCACACTTGAAAATGACATGGACTTCGTCTTGAGAGCCATGTTTTCTCTGTCCCACATCTGGGAAGGCCTATCTTCAGGTATTCTCAATTCAAGAGATTCAAGAGTAATGGGTTTATTTTGGATTTCAAGAAAGTTTATTCATGGAAAAAAAAAAAATTCCCTCCTCTAAAGGCCTTGAAAACCATAATCTTTGCTCGATTGACTCCCTCAAATTACCCAATATCTCATGTGTTGTTTTTGATGCATTTTCACGTCAATAAAATTATGTGTTCTGGATGTGACTAAATTTACAGAACGAAAGGTCATTCTTGAGCAAAACTGCCAACAAACTCAGACCTGAACGGCCAAGTCAAATTCATTTTTGTTTGTCTTTTGGGTGGGTGACCGCAGGGACTAGTCCTCTTATAGCCCCGCTAGTGACCATAGGTCATGTTTTGCTTCCTATTCCATTTATGACATTAACTCCGAGATTAATTGCTAATTATTCAGTGAAGTCAGCGGAATGTGAGTCAGATATGATTGTTCCTGTGAGAGCAGGATTTTGCAATGGAAAATAAAACCAAAAGCAAGGTGGTGACATTCCCTGGCTCCAGGTCTGGATGTGATTAGCCTGTAATGCACAACATATGGGATCAAGACAAGAAAAGAGATTGACTGATGCTTTGCTCAGACGTTCTCAAATGTAAAGATGCACACGTTTCCATCTCCCCTGTCTCGTAAGTGTAAAAGGTGTCAGAGGAAATGGAAAGGAACAGAACAGAACAACAGCTAGGTTTGTGGCGCCTGAGTGTCGTTTAGAGATGTTGCGGTTTAGCTGTGTAACTCCATGATGCATTCTGACATGAAAATGCCTGTTTTAGGTTAGGGCCTTGTTTCTGAGCTGTGTGCTAATGTGAAACAGCTTTTATATTCAAACTCTGTGAGAAAGGACGTTCACTAATGTGTATGCATTGATATGAAACAGGAGAACTTGTCCCCAGGCGGCTGTCGCTTATAGCCTATGCTTATTATGATCTGCTGTGTCCTTATTTACCTCGGTGTGGGCATTTGGGGCCAAGGCCTTGGAGATGGCCTGAAATCACACTAACATGATACCGATTCCCTGCATCCTCGGACAGATGCCAACAGGCCGCATGCACACGTGAATCATGCCTAAAAATGTGTAGAAGCACCAAACTTATACAGTACCTGTCTTAGCGAGTCTGACTCATAGCGAGTCACTCAAAAACCCAGTTGATATATATTTTTTTTCGGTCCAAAATGATTTCCCTCGGCTTTTAACGAAGGCAGTACAAAGAGTTCATCATCGACGTCATGACAGCTCTATCCGGATGATGCACATGTTGTATTTTTTGCATGTTGGTGAACTGTTATACCAGGAATTTAACATTTGATGCTTATTCTTAACAGATTTCTCTGCTCAAGTCAGAGGTCATGTTTGCAGTGGGTTTATTATTGATAATTCTAAAAGCCTTTTGAAATTCATGTAATTTGCGGTTTGTCTTTGTTTTTTCCATTCCGTAGACCTAATGGTGCTGTTGCTGTCCAAGAGTTTGCCCTCTGTCTGACGATATATGTTGTAGAGGAAGCTGATATCGAGCTGTCCGTGTTTGATAGACTGCTGCTGGTGATAAACATATATGAAATAACTACTATATTAACATACATGAAATTACCATGTAGCACATCTATACAGGTGGAGCTTGGGAAGGTGGAGGGTTTCTGAAGCAAGCTGCAAATGCTAAGTGTTTAAATGTTTAGCAGTAGCTCATTAGCTGCTGATGTGAAAAGAAACCAATCAGCTGTGCCTTGTGCATAATAATGTGATCATATCAGACTTTTCCTACCCATCGCTCTCCGCCATCTAGAGTTTCGTGAAATAACTTTTTTTTTTACAAACATGACCACATTTTTAGGAGTCATTCAAAATAAATAAATAAATAAACTAATATAAATATATAAATTAATGTAATGTTGATTTAAAATGTTTTTGTTTCCCCCCCAAAAAATGTAAAAGGTTTTCTGTTTAAATTAATTGCAATTTTATTTTTGTTTTTCTGAGCCAAACATATATATCACACATTTTTCTCTCATTTACAAAATTTACCCACTATATCATTCACTGTAAAAATCTTGTCAGGCATATTACAATAAAAAAAATTAGGAGGCATTAAAAAACATTACATTCACCCCAAATACTAAATAGTCGTTTTTTACATTTAAATTTTTTGCCTTTTTAAGATTTCTTTTTTTAACTCATTTTACTCATTTGTTGGAATTTTTACATAACAATTTAATGATAATGTAACATTGGGGGTTTTGTGTTATCTAATGTTTGTTAATGCAAATAAATTCATAGTCATAGTATTAGTAAGCCTCCTAGTTCAATGGGTTAAAATCCCCTGTTACAAATCATGTCATGACAATGGCTTTTATTATATTTTGCTGCTTTTAAATTAACATGATTTGAATCAAAACATACGGTACCCTTTCATTTTGCTCACATTTTGTTACTTTGTCAATATTTAGTTATATAACAAAAATGCTGTAATTTAAAGGGGACTTTCTTCCCTTTCTATTCTGCATGAGAGCCCAGAAACCTTGGCAGGAACTGTAGTTTGCCCCAGACTGATGATGTGTTTTGTTATGTTGGTTTAATTCTCAGCGGTGATTTTTTTATGCCAGAATGTTGCAACATGTTGCCTCTCATTGCTGTTATGTTATTGTAGACATTCCCATGTATGATAAAGGGGGAATGAGAGAGACAGCAAAAGAGAAAAAATCAAGGGGAAAAGGGAGTGCTGTGATTTATTTTGGTTCACACACTGCGGTATGTTATTTCACAAGAGGCCCTTGGCTAGATAAGGGCTTTGTGTTTTAAAATATGATTGATCGTGGAATTCTGCTGATTCTAATGCAGAGCTTACGACTGTTACGCTCATATATTTTCTCTGCCTTCATTTTATGTAACACAGCAAGGAGATAAAAGACACTATTTCACAGGAAAACCCAGCTCATTGTCGTACGCGACATTCTTTTACAAATCGAGGGCCAAAACTGTTGTGTCTAGAGACCCCACAACATCTGGGAGGTTTAAGGAACTGAAACAGATACACAGACACATCTGGTGTGATTTGTGTTGGCCATAAATGTTTGTTAAAGCTAGAAGAAGTCAAGCATGTATGATAAACAAAAAGATGGCGCAAAGGTTAGGTCAACAACCATTTTTGGTCATTTTACCAAAATTCTGTGACCATTGTCTCACCCTCATATATTTCCAAACCTGCATGACCTTCTTTCTACTATGTATCACAATATATATATATTTTGAGAAATATGTCCAAAACCATGTTAGACTCCATTGACTTTCATTGTATAATGATACCATAGTATTTTAGTGAAACAATAGATCCAAAAAGCACAGTCTCTGAGCTGAAAAAGTAGTATTTAAGCCTCTGTTTGGTCTTGGAATATAACTTAAATCTTCGTTAAACATTCCAAGGTGTTTTATATCCCTAAACAAGAGTCTCAGACGAACTCACTGACACCCAGGCCAAAGCCGAGGGCTGTTGCATTGCAGAGTCATTAATCTGTGTTTGATTATTGCTTTAAATAACGAAGCACAAGGGAAGAATCAGAGACAGCCTGAGATGTAGCTGAAAATGGATGAGGACCTTATTCAGAGACGGAAGAAAGGAAAGGGCAACGGTAGTTAATTCGTAAGCAGTGAAAGTTAGAGTGGAGTGGAAGGAGGTATTGTCACGCTGCTGGAATGCAGTGGGGGCGCTCGCTGGTGTGACTAAACCATTTCTCACAGATGTAATCTGAAGAGGCCGACTTCAGTGTTAACTTGGTGATGGAGATACAGGATGGGGGTGTTTTGGTTTGATACTCCAGCTATGTTTTTTTTTTTTTTTAGATGGGACGGTAAACAAAGTAGTACTATGTGACTAAAACGTTGATGAAATGTGGCCTGAAATGACCCTTCTACAGAGCTCGACACAGAGTGTTCCTGTTCTGAATCCATGAATGAATTCAAAACCAACATGAATATTATTAACATTATGATTGAGCGTCAATAAAACACTTAAAATAGAAACCGTATAGAAAATGCTGGTGTATTTACTACACCCTCATGTTGTTTCTTTCATATGTGAACGGAAATCACAACAGTTTACATTAGACCTGTCTAAATCAGCGGTTCTCAATCCCAGTCCTCACACCCCACTGCCCTGGATATTTTGTATGTCTCTCGTAGTTAACACAACTGATTCTGATAATCAGCTCGTTAGAAGAGAGCTCCGTGCACGATTGACATGGTCCCTCCACAGTGTTTATTACTCTCTACTCCCTGAGCATCGGAACATTCATTCACAGGTTTACGCTCTAAATTAATGAATTGAAATTGCATCCGTGTTGATGAAATGTTGAAAAAAGTGGTTATTTTTATTTTCTTTGCATACAAAAAGTGTTATCGTCACTTCATAAAATTCTAATTGAATCACTGACTATTTTTGATGATGTCTTTCATACTTTTCTGGACCTTTAGTGTTAATTTACGTGGCAGTCAATGGGACAGTCACACTGAATTGCTGAACTTTGTTTGTAATGACAGAATTTGCCATCATAGTTGGCTAATATTTCCTCTGGGAAGAGCAACCCAGGTCAGTCAGGTTCACAAACAAATCATTCAGACAGCTACTGTTAAGTGGATCAACTGCTTTATTGAAAAGATCTGACTCAAGTGATCCATTCAGTCTTGAATTAGAGCATTGCGTCTTCTCTAGTGAACTCTCTTACAGGTTTGGAAAGATGACTTTCATTTTTGGATGAATTAACAACATTACTGTAATCCTACTGGAAGACTGATCCAGAATCTAATGTACTGTAACATACCTTGTTGTTTTGTGTGATGAAGGGTAGTCATGTGCAAATGAAAGCCCTCTAACTCAGCCAAAAGGGGATGTGGTGTGTCTAAAGCATTGCGTGAACAGAATCATAAAATCTTCCAGGGCAGACATCCAGGGCAGGCAAAACCACAGGATCACGAAATGTATTGCATTTAAGAGCTGTTCTGTTTTTGGAACCTGTTTTGCCTGTAGCTATTGAGCGTTTTAGTGAGAAAATATCTCACAGGTGAACATATGCAAATTCAGTCATGACATTCTCTGACTATGTAATGCTAGTAACGCACGTAGCGTTACTTGTGTCTGAACACTACAGTATGTTCTGGCTGATAAACAGTGACACATAGCAGTAAGAAAACAGTACAATTTGTTACCTTTAGATCCTGAAGGGATCAAAACACAGGGAGATGAATGTTACAAATTTAAGGAAAGAATAATGCACAATACAGATCAAACAAACAAAACCAGTGACCACAGAATGTCCACTGCATTTTAATACACAGCTAACTGCATTTTGCAGCTCCATATGAAGACTAAGTGGTACAATTGAGCATTTTGGGTTATTTTCCACCATGGATAATAACATAAAAGTTAGAGGGTAAGTTCACCCAAAAATGAAAATGGTCATCAATTATTCACTCTCATTTAGTTCCAAATTAAAGATATTTCTGTCTCTCAATTGAAAGTCTATTCTACAAAAAATGTGATGTTTCATAAATTACTTAATGTCATTTTAAAAGTAATTTATATGAACTGAGAAATTTAATCCAAGCCTTGTTTGCTTTTTATGATATACAGAATAAATGTTGGCCTTTAATCACACATGAACAATGATCAAGACAAATTTTGTACGTCAAATATAGTAACAGAAGCCACTTGACCTCACTGGTTTTTGCACATCAATCACATGAGCTGTATGGATTGCTTTACAACAACATGGCATATTTTTTATTTATTTCTTTTTATAAAATAACCCTTTAACTGTATAAATAAATGAAACAGACAGGAATTCTTGAAATACCCCAGATGTTGTACTTGTTAACTTGTTTAGGAGTATACAAAAAATATGATGGCGTTTCAGTGCCACCTTTAAAAAAAATTTTTAAATCTAAAACTATGAGATTGAAGTCACAATATTTTACGAATAAAGTCGAAATTATTAGAATAGTCAAAATGTTTTGAGAATAAAGTCGAAATATTACGAGATTGAAGTCGAAATGTTACAAGAATAAAGTCTAAATATTATGAGATTTAAGTTGAAATGTTACGAGATTAAAGTTGAAATGTTACGAGATTAAAGTCGAAATGTTACGAGATTAAAGTTGAAATATTACGAGAATACAGGCGAAATGTTACGTAAATAAAGTCTAAATATTACGAGAATAAAGTCGAAATGTTACGAAAATAAAGTCTAAATATTACGAGAATAAAGTCTAAATGTTACGAAAATAAAGTTTAAATATTACGAGAATAAAGTCGAAATGTTACGAGAATAAAGTCGAAATGTTACGAGAATAAAGTCTAAATGTTACTAGATTAAAGTCAAAATTTTACGAGATTAAAGTTGAAATATTACGAGAATACAGGCGAAATGTTACGAAAATAAAGTCTAACTATTACGAAAATAAAGTCGAAATGTTACGAGAATAAAGTCGAAATGTTACCAGAATAAAGTCTAAATGTTACTAGATTAAAGTCAAAATTTTACGAGATTAAAGTCGAAATATTACGAGATTAAAATCAAAATATTACGAGAATAAAGTTTAAATACTATGAGAATAGTTGAAATGTAACTAGAATAAAATCTAAATGTTTTGACAAAAAAAAGATTAAAGTTAATATTTTGAGATATAATACAAACAATATGTATATTATAATATGTTTTACCCCCACACTCTTTAATGTGCGGTGACCATGTAGCTGAATTTGCTTTAGTTTAAGTAAATATGACACATGATATCATTTCAGCTAATAATCCCACATAAAGACCTATTTGTAGTGTTTAAAAAATTATTAAATAAGAGAGCTGCAGGAATGTCAACTGAGTGTGTGAGCTGATGTTAAAATTGTAAATTGTTCCAATTCAGTCTTTTAATAAAAATCATATTCTTGATATTAAGCTGTTTCTGCAAGTTCTTAGACTGCTCAGAAGCAACAATCTTCACATAGACCTAAATTCCGATCCGGTGGCCTTCTCCCAGTGCTCTCAATCCGGGCATTTGCATGTGCACTATACTAAATATTAAACCTTTAATTTCCACCTTTTAAATTCTTGAAACATTTCGACTTTATTCTTGAAACATTTTGATTTTATTCTCGAAAAAAAATGAAAATGAAAACTTTAATCACTTATTTCCATGTAGTTCCAAACCCGTAATAGCTTTGTTCGTCTTCAGAAAACAATTTAAGGTATTCTGGATAAAAACCAGGAGGCTTGTTAGTGTCCCATTGACTGCCAAGTAACGCTGAACACTGTCAAGGTATTTTTCTTTTCTTTCCACACAGAAAAATATTCTTATAGCTTCATAACATTACAGTTGAACCACTGATGGCAGATGGACTATTTTTGACGATGATGATGGACCTTGACCGTGCAATTTACTTGGCAGCCAATGGCCAAAGCCTCTCGGTTTTTGTCCAAAACATCTTAAATTGTGTCTTAAAGATGAACAAAGTTTTTACAGGTTTGTAACAACATGGGGGTAAGTAATAAATGATACGGATTAACCAGTAAGCAACCAAACAGCTCAAGTCACTCACAGCCCCTAACAAACAAATTGCAAAACAAAACAAAAAAACTATTCAAAACACCAAGAAACTTAACTTAGCAAGTAACTCTGATCAGTACAGGTTAAATGTATCTAGCGCTTGGCCATCCTGATTTGCAAAGTTACATTTTGTTGTATCCTCAAGGCCTTTCCCATTGCAGTATCAACTGACAGAACCTATGCATTTGGGTCACTGACTCTTTCCAGGGGATGGTTTTGTGGTATTTGCATTTGTGATATAACAATCACCATTGTTTAGCTGCAGCTCCCGTCACTGTCCAGAGGGTGAAACGAGAGGTGAAATCCACACGTGAGGTGGCGGACCGTCTATGATACTCTTCTGTAGTAGGAAAAGGTGGAGATTTGCTGGGCCTCGGGCTGCAGCCGGACTCCATGAGATCTAGTATTTCACCTCACATGAAAGAGAAGCCTCTCTTTGTGACTGGGATATTATCCCTATTTATTCCCATTCCTTAAACCCAACCCTTACAGGACAAGAGCAGCGAGATAAAGCTAGACAATGAATGACGCAGATTTGTCCCGTTCAAATCTTTTTAGGATGTTTAAATTAGTAGACGTGATCTGTTGTGTAACAGTTACTTAAGGGCTAACTTTTATAACTTTGTAATGTGTAAGTTTAAGCTAACTTAAAACCTAGTCAACTCTCGCTGTGTAGGTTGGATTCTAATAAGTGACTGAACCTGAACGAACTACATAGACAATAACTGTATAAAAGTTAGTTTTGAAGATGATGTGATCTATGAGCTTTATGCAGTGCTTGCCATCATAAAGACTAACCGTCTTCCTCACAGTCCTCATACACAATTCAATATGGTGTCTAACGTGACTATAGGGCAGGGCTTCTCAATCCTGGTCCTGGAGGTCCACTGTCCTGCAAAGTTTTGCTCCAACCTTGATTAATCTCACCTG
>JAUCMU010000043.1:4163666-4190664 GCA_032275025.1 Enteromius treurensis
CACTGTCCTGCAAAGTTTTGCTCCAACCTTGATTAATCTCACCTGCCTGTAGTTTACAAGTAATCCTGAACATTTTAATTAGCTGGTTCAGGTGCGTTTGATTAGAGTTGGAGCTAAAATTTGCAGGACAGCGGACCTCCAGGACCAGGATTGGGAAGCCCTGCTACAGGGTTTGTGTTAGCGTTTTGCTAAGCTAACTGTGATTCTAATTTACACTAGAAAGAAAATATTTATATGTAAATTATATATAAAAAATATTCAGTTTAGTTATTCACAGTCATTTGTTTGTTCATTAAAGGGTACATTTCTTTCTCAACCAAAATTCATTCTGCCATCGAAACGCAAAAAAACGTACTAACACTGAAAGCATGTTTTTGTTCAGTGAAAAGATTTACTTCATTTACCACTGTAGCCTTGGGCAGTACATAATATTAGTTATGTCCGCTCCTAAAGTAATGGCCTGGTCATGTGTCCTGCTGTATATGGGCAGCCATTCATTCATTATTAATGGATCCAAGCATGGTCAAAAAGCAATAATCTGGATCTGGAGGCGTTTGCCCAGTCTGGCTCCAAAGATTGAACCTAAGGTGTGTCTGAAGAAATATTCTGGGTTCAGTTAAGCTAAATCAACAGTATTTGTGGTGAAATGTTGATAATCAAAAAAGTGCATCACAGAAGTGAACAGGGAATATTATTATAATATTTCAGAGGATTTAAAAGCTGAAATGTAAAGTTTGGTTTATTAAAACGCCAATGAACATGTAGCCATTGACTTACATAATACTATATAGAAGTCAATGGCTATTAAAAATCTGAGGACAGAATTTATATTTTTGCTTGATCCATTTTTGTCCTTTAAATTCTTTCCAGGTAGGCAGCAGTCTATTTGGAGAGAGCTAATGTGTGAAACAAATGAATTATCACTGATGGTTTTGACAAAGAAACCTTATTCCCTGGGGGATCATGAGGGAATTTCCCAGCATGCTCTGTTTTACTTTTTGGCAGCCTATGTCCCTGCTACCACACCACTAAGACGGTGAACCTTGCACCGTTGAACGGCTGCCAAATTCAACAATGTGTGGTTTTACAACGCCTCCGTCACCCCTGATAAACTACACTTAACGTAACATCTACATTTATGCCAAAAGTTATTTGTTTACTACTGTATGTCAGCTATGAAGAACCTCAGCGCTGCTTAGCTAGTTATCGCTACAGTTTACTTTAACACCACTGATGAAAATAACAAAAGAAGCTGCTTGTCTTTCTGGCCTGTAAAAAAAAGCCTGTGCTGTTCAAAAAGCCTGTGCTGGCGCAAGTTCATTGCCGTCGCTGACCTAAGCTCAGTCTTCCTGCGGTTTGCACATAACCTGAGGCAAGATGATGTCATTTTGATCTATTTGAAGTGTCTGAGAGATGACACGAGTCAAAGCCTCACAGGAAACAGGTAAAGCTAGTCATGTGTTCATGCTGCAGACTTTTCTCATTCCTGTACAGTTTTGGGTTTCGTGCTTGTTGTCTGTTACTCTGTTCTTGCGGAGACACATGACACATCGCCAGACGTGTTCACGAGCTGATAAGAGCTCTAAAGCAATCAAAACTTTATGGTTATAACATCTATTCAAGTTAAAACACACACTGAGCTTTGAGCAAGTCAGACAGCTGCTGTGAAATTGGATCGGTCGCACACACAAAGAGCCGCACGTGGTTGCTGTGTAAAGCCGGAGGGTGTGGGACAGTCGCGGGAGAACTGGGTCACTATATATTTGGGACTTTGTTGTTTCTTCGATACACAGAGCACCTGTCTTACCTGCCGAGCTGGTGGCAGTGTCAGATTCACCTGGTGTCCTGCCTGAATTTCTCAGAACTGGAAGAAACGTTCCCTCTGTGAACACATACTATTTACTCACTCTATTTACCCACAAACTGTGTGTCTTCTGTGCTCCAGTACGTCTTATTTCCCACCAGTGTCCATAGTTTAAATTGGATAACAGAATTCTCTTTATCTCTGTATTTTGTGATTGGGTTCTGTCATGTTTGAGATAAGAACGAACTAATCAATCTATCTAAATAGAGGAGGGGAAGCACTGGCCAATGCGAGCCACAGGTGAGGGCAAAGACAGTTACTGCCCAGAGAGTCCACAGAGCAAACACATGTTAAGTAGAACAGGGTTCACAAGGGAAGGAGAAAAGCAGGACAAACGGCATGTCTGCCATGCCGTTCTGCCATGAACCTTTTGAAGCACCTTTATTTTAAGAGTGTAAGTAACTGCAAACCAAGCTACCGAATCTCATTTTTATGAATTGCTGAATTTTGAAAAGTAATGTATATCTGTTGTAGTTTCAGCATTGCCACAAGATGTGCTATCACAATCATTAGCATGAACTGTGTTGTGTGGTAAGTTATCTATATTAGGTCAACCATTGGTATAGCAGAGCAGCAGACTAATTTGCTGAGTAAGTTTGTAGAAATGTCAAGCTAACTGAGAGTCAACACATCTGTTTCAAAGGTAACTCTATGACCTCCCTTGAGTTTCTACCTCAACACAAAAACATAGTATATGGTAGATATGTACAATTTAAGTGTGAACTTTCAATGCATTGCCCAGACAATTAAGCTCTTGCGTGTGCGTACGTGCGCAGGATGTGTTTCTGACCTTCAGTAGCTTGCCGTCTGTGAATGTAGCCTGTGTTAATCAGTAACCCTTCTGATCTAACCTATGTGCTGACCTCTCTTCAGAGTTCGACCTAGAAAAGGCCTGCAAGGAATTATAGAGTGCAAACACACACCCTTAAAAGAGTTTAATCATGATCCCTTTTGTTTGTAGCTTGAGGCCTCATGGCCGCATTACCAATAGCTAATTTAATAGCTATTGTTACATAACGTAATTTAAAAACTAATAAATCCTATGAAATTAAACTATGCACCAAAGAAATAGCACTCGTCGTGTAGGATTCAGTGTTAGCATGTTGCTAAGCTAATGTTGAGATAATCTACGATTGTTTTGAGGTTTTGAATGGAATATATTGTATTAACTTGCCGTTTCATAGTTTTTGCAATGCATTCACGGATGGGATCAGAGTTTGACCTGTTTTATGTGGGCTAACCGAAAGACCAGACAGGAGAATGCATGTTTACATTAAAACATTACAGTATGTATGCTACGTGTTGTTTACATCCGTACTGCTTTCTTGGCGCTGACATCAAATCAGACAATAGTTGTTTTATAAATGTTTATTAGGCAAAGATAGTAAATGTCACAGTAGCCTAAAATTCCCATGCTTTTTGTTTCGATTACCGTTTCTTGTTTGGAGCCCTAAACAACCAGGCAGGCAAAATGGTTGCATCAACCGATTAATGGGAGGAGAAAGAAAATGCTGGAATGAATTCAGCTGGGCATTCATAAAATGGAGCTGTCAAATATGAACTGAACTTTTATTTCTGCCCAGTAACCCTCAACACAGCAGTATTGTCACTTTAAGGGTTTGTCTTAGTAATTGATATGCGCTTTTATCTGCCTGCTGAATTGTCAAAAACATGCACTCTCTTGTAGGTTTGATAAAACAGCATCTGCCAAAAACATCCACTTTAATGTAGACATGGGATTGGCTTCTTGGCAGTGGCAATGAGAAATGTCTTCGAAAATCAAGCTTAGTGGAGCAAGAATGCTTGCTTTGAGCATGTTACAGCATTCTGCCTGTCCGCAAACCGCAGGATAAGGATTTATTGCCAAGTGCCCTCTCTGAAATAGTTGTTGAACCCACCGCATAGAATCACCCCAGAAATTATAATGAATTCACAGACATTAAGCACCGTGACGGATTACAAAAGCAGCATGACTTTGGAAGTTTCTTTAGGACTTTTGGACAAGTACCAGTAGTTGAGTAGAGGTCAACTAGCACTTCAAAAAACGTTTGGAAATTTGTTGTTGACTTGGAAAATTTGAACGCAGGTTACTCTCTTCCATTTCATCCACCTTGTAACAATCAACACAGGTAAACACAGTATTTAAAAAGAAATGAGATCCGGCGTGTAAGTAGGTAGTCATTTAACAGTTCCAAACATTCATCAGCAGATGTCATTTCCGATAATCAAGTCTCAGAATGAATCAACCAAACGTTGACAGGGGGAAGTTTCCCGTAACCTTAAGAACACTCGAAAACCAAGGCTAGCAGACAAACATGCAATCTCCAAACGCAACTGTTCTTCCTGGCTCGACCCTACTTCACTCCAGATGCCGTATTCCCACCCCCACATAGGAGAGGGGAGTTGTGTTTTCCGATGGCTTCCACATGTTGAGAGGAGACATGGCTGAGTGATTCGCCTCCATCCAGGGGCTCATCAGAGAAGAATATTGTGTGCCAGGGGTGACGGTTAACAAGTGGGAATTGATCTTTGTTCTCCCAGACACCAAGCTATGGTTTTCTCTCTCCCACCTCGATTCCCCTCACCAATAAGCTCTTGAAGACTGTTTATAGTTTCAAGTCAATGACAAAAGATCTATGTACTTAAGGTTCTTGCATGCAACCCAAACATTCTTTTCCCATATTACAACTTAGGGCAGATGATTTTCGCCTGTCATGCAAGTTTGTAACTTTTTTCTGGTTGGGAGAATCATGTGGAAATCAATGATGCTGGTCAGCATACAACCTGATCATTTTAAACATTTTGAGAAATTTGGGATTCATGTTTTCAACAGATACAAATAGCTGGCCGTTTGGTTGTATCCTATACCGCTCTACAACAAGGATAGCCAACTTGCTCCTGGAAGTCTACCATCCTGAATAGTTTAGATCCAACGTTTATGAAAATCATCTGAACCAGCTAATCAAGGTGATCAGGATTACTTGAAAATAACAGGCAGATGGGTAGGACAGGAGCCTGCCAGATAGCTAGGCATCTGGAGTATGATTGGCTACCCCTGCTCTAAAGTTATCAAATTTGTTACTTGTTGAAGGGGTTGGAAACTTTATTGTTGTAAAAAACAACCAACAGCTGCACCCCAAAGCACTTTAAGCACTTACCCCATTTCGTTACAAAACTATCAGTGGTTCAATCTGTATTTTATGAAGTGACAATAATCCTTTTTTTCAAATCAATAAAGTAACGTTTTGCAAACAACATGTTTCGGGAGGAGCGCTGGACGATTGAGCACGGCTGACACCGCATTCCCTAATGAATCTCCTCGTTACACCTGTCCAATCACATTCCTCCTCCTTACTATAAATAGCCCCACCTTCCCTTCACATCTCGTTTTTCGTGCATCCCTCCTTCGCCCCGTCTGCCCCTAGTTCAACTACAGTACCTTCGCGCCTTCCTCCGTGGGGGCATGCAGGGTTCGAGCCAGGCTCCGGGCCTTTGCCCTCGCCAGGGTTCAAAGCTCTATGGTTCGGAGTCCGCTGTCCTTCCCGCACACTTCAGACAGCACGCCAAATTTACCTTCATTTACCTTCACGATTGAGGAAGTGCGAACTCGTGAAATAAATACATTGCATCTATCAAGGGAAGAAAATATGCAAAGATTTGTCTTATCTTTGAGCTGCAACCATTTTCCAAATTGCTTGGATTATGTTGGGTCACAAGGATGCTGGAGCCTGCACTAGCATCTCGAAACCCATGCACAGCCCTGAGTGAAAATCCAAGCCAACATGGGGACTTGAACTGAAGACCTTGCTGTGAATTATACTGTGGCCCTGCCAGTGGTTGGGTGAACAGTTATTCCTTCCTCAAATGAACAACATCGGTTGAGCCAATGCTGCTTTGAAAATATGTGAATAGAAAAAGGAGTTTTTAAAGGAAGTTTAGGCACAGGTTTGAGTAACCTTCAACAACATCCCACAATGCTCTTTGTACCCTGCCCAAAGAGCAAAGAAACCTGCCAAGGGTTGCATCTGCAATCTCATTCAACATTTCTTAGTACTTACACACACACACACACACACACACACATGCACGCATATTAAAACAACAAATTCTGTAAGTCATCTATCTCTTGTAAACATTTGTTTCTGGGCCTCAATTCAGTAACTTAAGGAAGAATCCCACAATACTCTCTGGTCCCTCTCCAGTCAGCTGCAAGCTTGCTAAATTGTTAATAATAAATTTAACATGCGCACAAAAACCTATACACACATAGCAATATTCTTAAAGGGAGTCATCTGTTTTAAACCATTTGTGTTTATTGAAATGACCACACTGTATATGATCTTCCCTAGATAAGAGTGTAGCACAGTGCTCTACAGTACTGTAATCTTGAGTTTTACAGCAGACAGGGTTTATGTAACTCATTTTATTCCCAGGGTTCAGTATAGGACAAAGGATGAACAAATCATTTTTAGTAGAGGGTGTGGCCCCACATGAATTAATTCAGTGTTTATTTGTTGGCTCCTAACAGTGAATAACAGGGTTTAATATTATTTACTTATTCAATTATATATTATATATTCAGCCCAGTTATCTATCTATCTATCTATCTATCTATCTATCTATCTATCTATCTATCTCAACAAACACACACACACACACACACACACACACACACACACACACACACACACACACACACATATTTACACAAATGCACACACAAACACACACACATACATGCATATATATATATATATATATATATATATATAATCATTAAATAAATGGTCCCAGTACCACAATATGTGTATAATTGTAAAATTTAGAAAATAAAATCATGATTACTTACTTGCCTTGTTTAAGAAAGGACATTGATGTTACCTCTTTTTTGGCCAAGATTTGAAAAATGTAACTTTTTTTTTTTGAGGTAACGGTCACGTACAATATTGAGATGTTTTGCTCAGCTAAACAGTATGTTTTTAAAGTTAGTTTTCAAAATATTTTTATAATACCACAGTGAACTGCATATGGAGAATATAATAGTGCATATCGACTTATAATTATTTGTCATAACTGGGATGTTGTTAATGGTTGGGTAAACATTCAAGAAGAGGGACAGGCCAAAATTACTAAAATAAATGTAAAATCATCACATAAATTTGATGTGTTTTTAACTACCTACTTTTAATGCTTGATTGATGTTATATTGATCGTAGTTTATATAACATATTTCAAAGTTAAACAATGAGATCTGTGTCTTTGAAAAAAGCAATGGGACACTGATTTGTCCCCTATTCATGCTGCCCCAATTAAACCGACGTTATCTTTTAAATGCTCATGCTGACTTATAATCAGAAGTTCTTTGATGTAACGCACAACCTTAACCACAGAAGTGACCCCACCTATGTGTGTGTATAATGAGAAAGGAGGAGGGCTTTTTGTTTGTATAGAGGAGATGAACTGTGAGAGGTGTGTGCACGTGATTGGTAATGTGTGGAGAGTCCTTGAGGTTATACATTAGACCCAAATATAGGCCTCAGACAGGGCCTAGAACAAAACACGCTGTTTCATAGGAGTGCTTTACACACGCAGCCCCTGGTACACGTCAAGATGTCATTCAGTTTCCTGTCTCTATTCTTCTTTCTCTCTCTCTCTAGCACATGAATTTGATCTGAAAAAGACTAGGTATGTTGTTATTGCTTATTACTTGGTATACCGTTAGGACAAAGTTGGCATGATTTTCAAAGACCTTGAGGAATTATATTGTCTCCGCTTTGCGTCACTGAATGCTCGGCCTATACAAATGTTTTGGGATGTTTACAACGAGTCTAAGACTTAAAATAGTACATAATAGAGGACTGTAATTGAAAAAGCAATAGTTGAGAGGCCTAAATAATTGGATGAAAGAAAAACAAGACTACAGCACAAACTGTTCCTTGCACGCTAACTACCTGCACAAGTCTAATTGGACTCCACAGTGATGTCTATAATCATGCCTAGTTTCCAATCTTAAATCTACGTTGGCATTTTTATGCATAGTCTACTTCAGACAACATACAACCTTCATCAATCTGAATATTTTCTTATGGGGCTTTGCGTGTGAAGAGGGCTGTTTAGCATTCGCACTGCTGTTGCTCGGTATCAAATTCACTATATGTTTAACCAACAAGCATCTGGACGTTTCACCTGGCTTTGACGCCATGGAAACGTGCCTTGCAGTATATGTGTGGTTTTTTGAGCGGAAGATTTTTGCTTTTATTAGCAAACTCCAAAGTTGATGTTTCTGGGTCGAGTTTTAGTTTAATTTGTTTTGCAAACCTAGGAGAACAGAAAATAACAGGCGGTTGGCAGCTATTTTTGGGCGTATTTCCAATTACTTAATTCAAGCTTTCCTCTTTTAAGAAATAATAAATGAACCTTTATTTGTTTTGTGCTTATGTGTAGAAATGCAAGGATAACTGCAAGCAATCATGCCAAAAGAATGCAATAAATAAATAAATAAACAAACAAACACAATTTTGCAATGTTCTGTAAAGTTTATAAGGTTCCAGATTTTGTAATTTTTTAAGATAATTTATACGGAACATTCTGTACATTTTAAGGGAGTGTTACAAGAACGTTCTTTAAACGTACAAAGAACAATATATTTACATAAAGAAAACTTTTCAGGCTAACCAACAGCGAATGATCAAAAGTCTGTTTTGGTAACATTCTGCAATCCAAAGATTGTAGCTTATAACATTCAAAATACACAAGAAGCTAATCCCACAAGCTAAGTGCTAATCCCATTGGTTAGTGCTTACTATTCAAACTCTGTGTTTGATTTTCAGCAAATGAGCAAACACAGACACTGTTTTTAATATTCTGTAATCTTCATATTGACGTGACCAATATTTGATGTTACTGTAAAAAAATTATTGTGTTCTTATTCTCAGAACTTCATGGAAGCCTGTTTATGACACTAAATAAAAAATAAAAAAGGTTACTGCGACTTTTTTTCTCAGAATTGCGTGATACAAACTTTTTTTCACGACTGGGAGATATCAAATCAAAACTGCAAGATATACATAATCTTGACTTTATAACTCGCAATTGCGAGTTTACATCTCACAATTCTGCGAAAAACTATAATAACTTGCAGTTCTGACTATATATGTCATAATTGCGAGAAAATAAGTCAGAGTTGCATGTTTGTCTCACGCAATTCTGAGAAAAAAAGTCAGAATTTTGAGATTACATTTTTTTATTCACTGGTGGAAATGGGCTTCCATACTATATTATGTAAAATTCTAAATTTACTCACCCTCATTGACAACAGTCAAGACAGAGCAGGTTACTTTTTGTAAGAAACAAAATCAAAATCTCAAATTTGGTCTTTTAAAAAAAAAATGTAATCAATAAATACCTTTTGTGGCAGATCGCTACAGCGCCTCAGTTAAAGCAGCACAGGAACAGATTATCTTTTCATATTTACTTCAGAAACTATTTTATTTAAACCATGGAAAGACATCAATACACAACATTTTTCAAGTTTAAGTCCACTGAAGTTAATCTACTTTCTGACTTGTTTTTCAAACAAAATGGCAAATTCAGCATTATGATTGGTCACTTCGCCTGTCGATCAAGCTTATTGTGAAGGGTCAATTAAGGGGCAGAAGCCTTTCAGTCCTGCAGGGTTTGGGACATAATTGATGACAGAATTGTTCATTTTGTGTCAACTGTCACTGTAATTATCAATAATGCAAGCACCAAAAAGTTTTAATTATATATATATATAAACATTTGTCATTCATACAAAATTACAACAACAAGTTCTTGACTGATGTTTCTAGAACCTTTTCAAGCTGTTGTGCGTCCAAATGTAATCCTGTAATGTGCGTTGCTAAAAAGCCAGCTAGTTCCTTAGGCCCTGTACAATACACATTTAATCCAGAAGAAGTTAAGAGGATACCGTGTCGGATCTGAGAAATATGCACTAGCTGCACCCAAACAGCTCCCCCGGGTGCCTGATGGCTTCTATGACCAGGCCAAAGTTCGCACCCCACCTCTGGGTATATGGCTACTCTGTTGAGTAAACTTGACTGAACTCTCTGACCTGCTGGGGTCTGAGGCTGACGGACAGAAGCCAGTGTTGGCTGCCCTCCACAGGCTGGGAGGTCTGGCCTCTGAAGCGGTGAAGCCTTGCCGTCTGTTGGCGGTTCTCGTGCCTTGTGGGTAACCCATCCTGTTTGTTTAGCAATATCAAACCGTGGGTTTACAGAAACCCCATGGCAATGCTCAAATATTATTCCACACCTTCCCGTGGACGAGAGAACCCAGTGAAGCTCGGCTCAATTCAAACCGAGCAGAACAATATTATGGGGTTGGGATCATGCGAAGACAAGGCTGAAGAGTTGTGGGAGCGATCTTACGGAAGAGATTCTTTGGATTCTCTCTGCTTTTAAACCCGTGTATTTTTGGCCCTATACTGAGGGTCAGATTAAATGAACCATTATTTGTCAACATTATTTTAGACAGTGGGAATTTTCCATTGTGGTTGAGGGCCAAATTGCTCTTATCCTGTGCACTAAGACTGACAGGCGTAATATAAAAGCAGTGCACTGAAATAAAACAAACAGTTATGAAAATACAAATACTTATTGTGTGTGTGTGTGTGTGTGTGTGTGTGTGTGTTATATAACTATATTGAATGCATGAAACACATTGTTAAATGGAAAAATGTAGGTTATAAAGAAAAGCTAAACTCTTCATTTGGTTTGAGATTTCCACACACACAGTACCATTCACACCTTTCACACTTTTAATAAAACAACTTCAAAAGTTAGTTAGTGGCGTCACCTATTGGTAAAAATACTGAACTTAATATATTTTAAGTTGTATGGGTTGGCAGTAGTGTTATTACTGTTAACAAAACCTTTTAAATATTCAATAACTATCAAAAAGGTTTTTTTTTTTTTTTGTGAATTTAAATGACATATACTGTATAATTTTAGTGATACAACTTAAAATCATTTCCATTTTCATCTATGGATATGTTACACGTACAGTAAAAGAAAATGGGTGTAGATTTATCACTAAAATTACTAACTGGAAATAAATAAAAACTAAACCTTAAAATAAAAATAATAATATTTTTTAAAAATAAATGTAAATGATAATAAGAACATATATTCTAATATATATATATATATATATATATATATATAATTTTATAGCAAAATAATTTGGTAATCTCCCCCAGTTTTGGTTTATTTTATTTTATTATTTATTTATTTACTTTCTGACATTTCTGTTACAGATCCAAAAATCCATTTGCAGAGTCCACAGGTCTCTATAAATGAGCAGAAACGGACAGGAAAAGAAAACGATTAGGAATTCTTTACTAATTTCACAAAATTAGACAAAAATAGAAATAAAAATGCCTGCTTACCTATAGACATTGTGATGGAATAACTATAACCCCGTATAAGTGTGACTGCTGAATAGGGAGATATGCTGTGTTTTCTCCAGTGCTTTTATCTATCACCACTATCCCATCTCTGTAAGGACATTCCCATCATGAATATCAAAACACTGAAACCAGCCGTATTGTTTTAAGTCATCAGAGACTCACCTCTCCCAGTCGGTGTAGTAAAAGTTTCTTTCATAGATGGCCAGACTGAATGGATAATTCAGAGCGTCATGAAATACATGTCTCTCAGTCCCATCAGGAGAGATGCACTGCAGTTTCTTTGTTCCTAGTGATTTAGTATCTTAGATGACCTTTTATCTTAGATGTGTACTACAGATATGAGAGATGCTATAGAGATTATTTTGTGGAAACTCTTACCTGCATCTGCCCAGCACAGGTGATTTGTGTCAAAGTCCAACGCCAAGGCATTGGGCAACATGAGACTTGAGTCTTGCACCAGTATTTTTCTCTTATGTCCCTCCAGTGATAAACTCTCTATTTTGGGAGCATCACGGTTCCAGTCGGTCCAGTATAAGGTTCTAAAGGGCATGTGCAGTAGATAAACACTTTAAAACACTTTACACAAAACAACTGCACCATATAAATGAATATGCTTATTGCAGGAATACATAATAAAGATCATATGATATGATAGTGCTGTCAAACAATTAATTATGATTAATCACATGCAAAATAAAAGTTTTTGTTTGCATAATAAGTATGTTCTTTTGCATATATAAATGCACACAATTTATTGTTCTAAAATATTTACATGCATTTAGATGTCTATATTTATATTCATAGAATTTATATCATGAATAAATATATTTAGTATATAAGCATAACATATTTTTCTGAAATATATACATTCATATGTGTGCATTTATACAGTGTGGACGGAAAGTTAAATTCAATTAGATTTTTCACTGTTTGTTATATTGCAGCCATTCGCTAAAATCATTTAAGTTCTTTTTTTTCCCTCATTAATGTACACACAGCACCCCATATTGCAAAATTTTTGCAGATTTATTACAAAAGGAAAATTGAAATATCACATGGTCCTAAGTATTCAGACCCTTTGCTGTGACACTCATATATTTAACTCAGGTGCTGTCCATTTTTTCTGAAATTGTTGCATCTTTCCCAAAAAAAGAAAATGACTGTATTCGATCAAAAAGGTGCTTCTACTAAATACTGAGCAAAGGGTCTGAATACTTAGGACCATATTGATATTTCAGTTTCTCTTTTTAAATAAATCTGCAAAAATGTCAACAATTCTGTCAATATGGGGTACTGTGTGTACATTAATGAGGGGGGAAAATGAACTTAAATGATTTTAGCAAATGGCTGCAATATAACAAAGACTGAAAAATATAAGGGGGGCCTGAATACTTTCCGTAGCCACTGTATATACATAATAAATATACACGGAACACACACTTATTTTGCAAACAAAAACCTTTACGTTAGATACGATTAATTGCGATATAATTGCGAATAAATTATTCATTATTATTTATAATAAAAATCACAATAATATATATATATATATATATATATATATATACCTTTATTTATTTATTAATACAACAAAACATATCACATTCTGCTTCCAACCTAAATTTATTTGTCTGACGATGGCTTGAAAGAATTCTAGTATGCATAATGGTAAATATAATAATACACAGACAGCAAAGTAAGGATTCTGATAATATCTCACTGACCCACTCATACCGTCCACTACAATGGCTCTGGGATTCACCAAATCTGAATCAATCAGCACTGTTCTGTTCCTGCCGTCTAGATGGGATGTCTCGATCCTGTCTTTCCCACTGTCTACCCAGAACAACTTCCTGTGCACAGTGTCTACCGCAATTCCCTCCGGCTGAACCAAGCCTGGAATATCACATTGCATAATAAGGGAATATGGAGAGAATATGTTGATAATGCAACCATCATAATTCCCCATATTTAAAACATATGATGTATGATAGACAAGTAGATACATACAGACATACCTTGGCTGATTATAACCTCTGGCTCAGACCCAAATTCTAAAAGTGCTCTGTTAATGGTATGTCGTCCAAAATCTGTCCAATACAGCATGTTCTCCTGACAGTCATAGTCTACTGCAATCACAATGGAGTCCTGCGATGATGATCAAGCATTATTATTTTGACTTAATCAGACAACAGGATTTGGATTTAATTGCACGTGAGTTATAAGTGTCTACCTTTAAAGCAAGTAAAACAGTGGACTTCTCTTGAACTGGGTCTGTTTCATCAAGAGGAATAACTCCAATCTGTGAGGCTTGTGTGTAAACGATAGAAGGCCCAGAAGGGGAGGATCTTATGACCGGATACATCAGTGCATTGTGTAGTGGAGCTGGATCACCTGAGATACCTGATGAGTGAAAAGAGCAGACATCACAACATGCGTTCACAAGAGAGTGGCTTCAGTAAACTAAACTTCTTGTGAGACTAGCATATTATCAGCGGAGCTCATGCTATACCTCTGTCATACGCTGGAACGCCACTCTTTTTTTGTATTTTGTTGACCCTGGAACAACATTTTAATGCAAAAATATAGTCTTGACCATATCTCTACACCTAAACCTAACCTTACCCATGAGTAATGCCTAAATCTGTTTCTTCAAATCTGATTGGTTAATTTCAATGTTGTCCCAGGGTCAACAAAGATTTTGATACAGGAACATGTTGCTCTTGGTAAAATCAGTTTAGCACATAAACGGACCTTGGTGCACTTTTTAACGAGACACAAAATATGTACCAGTAAGTACATATCACTGCAGTTATTAGCTGTAATGACCACTAGGTGTCAGTATGAAGTCAAAAAACATTTTGGATCAAGCTATGAAACATAAACAAAAAATGTGGTGTACTTTAAAACCACAGCTTGGTTTAATGCTTTAACTTTATTATTCTGCAGATTGTTTACTGAAATGTATCATTTCTTTTCAGACATTTCTATGTGAAATGTGCATCCAAAATAACGTTGTTACTCACAGGGGGGCTTTATAGCATCGTTGGACCGTGTTCCAGTGATTTCGACGCCTTGGAGGTCCACACACCAGCAGAAACTGCTGTTACCGTAACATTGCACAGGCAGGAAATTCCCGTGAGCGTCACACAGGGGCATGTAGTCCTGAGAGGACGGCTGACCATTATAATGAGTCATGAGTGAAAGCCTCCAGCGCTCACACACAGTCTCGGCACGGGGAAGCAGGGCTGCTGAGTAAGAGACACAGCACACTGTCACTATGTTTCTACTGGAAAACACTGACATTTTTCATGAAATGTTTCTAAACTATGACCATCGACCACATCTATATATCATGCCTCAGTGAATGACTGTGCGAGCGTTAATTACAGTTAGGCCGTCTCATGAGGGATAATTATGTCATATATAGCTGGAACTGAGCAAACACTCCCATAACACACACAGAGTATAACAGCAGGAAGTGTGTCCCTGTGTTTTAAATGCCTCAGATTTTGCACTGCATTGCTGTTCTTTTGAATTTTGAACAACTTAAATGGCAATGGACCAAGACATTTCAGGAAATTAAAACTGATAAAAACTGAAATAAAAAATGTAGGTAGATAAATGTCCCTGATGTTCTGTTAAGAGTTATGTATGTTTATTAATAATAATAATAATAATAAATGTATTAGCATCAAATAATTACGCACATACTGTATATATAATCGAGGAATGACCTAATCAAAAGTTCAAGTGTTCAGACATTTTTGAGGGTCAATTTTTTGTACAAAGGCTAGTACATTTTGTAACTTGTTTTTTTAAAGAAATTAATAGTTTATGATTATATGATCAATGTATTTGCGCATGCAATGAGCTTATTAGAATGACCTATGAAGGATCATGTGACACTGAAGACAAGTTTTATTTTAGTATCATTGAGATTCTATTATAGTTTTTGTTAATATTTTGAATTATATTTTAATTAAATATTTTCTCATTTTGTTTTCATTTTAGCCGTTTTGTTGTGTTTTTCCTTTCATGTATTTTTGTTGTACTGTATGTGTATAAAAATTGTATACTTTTTCAGTTCTAGCTTATTTTATACATCAAAGTTCGATGAAAATGACCAAAAAGCTAGCTAAAAGAAAATATGTTTTCTTAATTTTTTTAAGTGCTGTCAAAGATTAATCATGATCAATCACATCAAAAATAAAAAAAATGTGCATGTATATTTATTATGTATATATAAATACACAAATATACAAGATATACTTTGAAAATATTATACTGTGTGTGTTTACATGCACATTTTTTATAAGTAAAATGTGTATTATATATAAATATATTTAATAATAAAATATAACACTTTTCCTAAATACGTGAGTGTGTGTTTATATATCCTACATGATAAATGCACACAGGACACACATATATTACGTAAACATAAACGTTTAATATGAATGCAATTTATCACAATGAATTATTCGACAGATTTTTTTTTTTAATGTTAGCTTTATTAACCCTGGTAAATACTACAGGAAGCTTTGATTTACAAAAAATAAAATGCTCCCCAAATTACTGCTTTTACTGTATTTTTAATCAAATAAATGCTTATCTTTAATAAGCATGAGAGACTCCTTACAAAAAAAGAAGTGTATATCTGACCAAATCAGAAGTTAATAAGCAGAATGTGAAGCTATAAATCCATACCTGGATGATCACATGTGGCATGTGCAGTGCCAGGCATTGTCCTGGTGCCCAGTCTCTCCTGCCCTCTACTGTCCACACACCAGCAGTGTCCAGTGGTTCCCAGGCACTGCAGGGGTTTGTACTGCCCTTTCTCATCACACTGAGGAACGAAGGACTCCACACTGGGGTACATCCTTAGACTTTCTCTGTGCTGCTGGCACATAGTTAAGGGAGTTTTGAGCTTTTCTAGTAGAGAGAGAAAAAAAGAAGACTGTGAACATTACATTACATTTTCAATATCCACTACAAGGCATGATTTGCTTTAAGGGTTAGTTCACCTCAAAATGAAAATTCTGTAATTTATTACTCACTCACATGTAGTATTAAACCCATAAGACTTTCGTTCATCTTCTGAACACAAATTAAGATATGATACTCTCTAAAATGATGGACGACGCAACTTGGGGGAGAGGAATGATTGAGTAAATTACGTTATTTTTTGCTTGAGTTACTGGCATCACATCCTGTTTCCTATTTTCCTATTTACTACATTTCTGGGAACATTTTAGTTATGTTGCTGTCTCTGGAGGGTCAGATGGCTCTCAGATTTCATCTAACATATCCTAGTGTGCGTTCCGAAGATGAAGAAAGGTCTTTAGGGGATTGTAACGACATGAGGGTGAGGAATTAATAACATCATTTTCATTTTCATTTTGGGCTGAACTAACCCTTTAAACCAAGTCCTGGAACAAAGAACGTTGTTCCGAAAACATGTTCTACTTGTTTCAAGTGCGTTCTGAATGATTAAACAACTCATTTGAGTTTGATTGATTTATGATGTGCAGCTGAACATAATATTTGACTGTGTCATAAGCAAAGAGAACAGTCTGTTACTGAGCTGACAGGGAGAAAACGTTGTGTGCTGCTTGATAAATGTTGTGGTTTACGTGGTGGTTGGCAGAGGAAGCCGTCGCCCCTGTATTGAGGCCAGCACTGGCAGTGGAAGGAGCCCTGGGTGTTGAAGCAGGAAGCAAACGGATGACAGGGGTGAAGAAAACACTCATCGATATCTGTAAAAGAAGAGAATGATGGGCCTCCCGTGAAATACAACTCTCGAATGTGTGCCACATGTGTGGTTACATAAATTACACTTGTGATCGAAGGTCCTCATGCATGAAAGTGTTTAATGAATGTCTGTGTTGAATGATCATGATTCATGAATGACCGTAAATTTTGCATGAAACAATTCTTACAGGAATTATATTATCTTACAGAGTTACTTGTCCATCCAGCATGTCTTTGTTAGTAACAAAGCAACAACATATAGTGAGTATATTAAAGTGGTCATATGATGCGATTTAAAATTTTCCTTTCTCTTACAAGTTACAAGTGCATATATAAGATCCCTAAAGTTTATAATAAACAGAGTGAATGCAAATATATGGTTATCTTTATAGTCATCGTGCATGGTATGCACAGACCTTGAGAGGCCCGTTCACACCAAGCACGATAAGTATAACGTTAACGATAACTATATTTGCGTCCACACCAGCAAACAACATCCTCTGTTTATTATAAGCTCAAGCATGTCTGCCGCTTTAAACTGTCAATCGCGTGATAGCAGGATCGATTCTGATTGGTTGTCAATGTTTATATCGTTCATTGGCTGGAAAAAGATAGTTCTGAAAATTATTTTCCAACAATATCGTTGCTCTGTCTTTATTTAGCAGATTAATAACAGGGATGTTAATATTAAAAATGTGTTAGAATTGTGTTAGTTTCTAAATGTCTGTAAAGGAAAGTAGTTAGAGTAAATATTATAACATCCAACTCCGGGAAACAAACTCCTTTTGTTTTAAATAGTTTGCAATAATGTCAGTTTATGCTTTGATTTCTCTTGAATTATTATCAGGACCTCACAAGCACTGCTGGTTTGATTATCACGACTATGATTAACTGATAAAAAAAGGCTTCCAAGGCCTAAAAAGGTTTACTGGTTTGAAAGGACAACTGATTTCAATCATATATTACATATTTTATATTAGGAATCATCTCACAACAAGCAAATTCTCATGCATACATTACAATAAACTGAACACTCACCCACACACACATGCAAATCCAGATCAAACTCATAGCCAGAGTGACAGTTGCAGTGATGGCCACCTGGCACGTTCACACACTCAGAGTGAGGACTGCAGTAGCCGAGCCCCTCAGCGCACTCGTCTACATCTGGAACGCAGATTCAAAACCCAAGAGAGCCATTCAGATTTTTAACTACAGGCCGTAATTCAGTAAAAACATGAGAAGATGACACACAGTCTCTAAAGGAACGCTCAAAGGAGCAGTCATAGCAAGCACTTGGCTTGATGTCAAAATATGACCAACACTGAAATACTTGTACCATAGCAGTTACGTCCATCCCCCTGGAAGCCCATGACACACTGACAATGGTAATGAGAGCCGTCTCCTGGCAGGCAGAGAGCCATGGGGTCACAGTTGTGCTTCCCAGTTGTACAGGGGTTCACTTCTACAAGCCCAGGCAGCTCCCCTGATAGCATGAAGAATTTCCTCAACGAGAGCCAACATTTTACGAAAGCACTAATAATGACCCGTATCGTAGAATGTTTTGGTTATCAGTGTGTTCTTACCTCCTACAGGTCCTACTTTGTTGGTTATGGCATATCTAAGGGTGGTTCCTTCTGTGAACATGACCATCAGGTGCTCCACATTCACCTGCTGAAAGTCCGGTACGGTCCATGGACTGTGCTCACAGTTACGGAAACTCACGTTCTGCTGTAGCATGTAGGAGAACGTCTCAGATCCACCATTTTCTGACACCACCATGTACTCTCTCAGTGAAGACGATGTCACACCTGAGCCAGACACAAATCACATTAGCCATGATGCCCAAAGAACACATACTTAAGAATTGATTCTGGACTCAAATGGTGCAATACCACTACCGATAATAGTAAATAATTTTTTACTTTTTCTTATTAAATATTATTGGAATAAACGTTTTCTTTTCAAGTAATCAGAATATCTCACATGGCTTTGGAAATTTGATTGGCTGAGGGGCGTTGATCATTCCATTTATGGAAACCCATTTCCAGCATATAAGAAGAAAATATTTTGGTTGACCATAATAATGACACAGACATTCAATTTTGTCAATTACTGCGTGATGAGATTAAATCTGAAATGAGATATGAAATCTGAAATACTGTTTATCCCATCATTTCTACAGTACATAACAAATTATGACAGTACATCTAGTTTTTATGTGACATGATTTTACACGATTTTTTCCACATTATCTAAATTTTTTGTGTGATAGTTATGACTGCTTATCTCATAATTTTGACTTTTTCCCCCACATACAGTAATAAAAATTTAGTATTTCATAATGTTGATTTTATGGCTTGATTATATCTCAAGGCTAAGCATCTCATAATTTCAACTTTATATTATGACTTAGTATCTCATAATTGTGACTTTATCTCAATTTTGACTTACTATATCATAACTGAGACGTTATGTCATAACTTAGTATCTCATTATCTCAAGACTTAGTATCATATAATTTCAGCTTTATTTTATGACTAATTATCTCATGATGTGACATTTTCTAATGAGTATCTCTTAAATTCAACATTTTACGTCAACATGTAAAATTTCATCCTGTGACACGTTCGCATTTATTTATTTATTTATTTATTTTTAGCCCATTTCTCTCTGATGTCACAGTCCATACAGAATGTGTTGTAGATTTCTTGAGTTCTAGTTGAACTTGCAGGTTACTTTGTTACTGTTACAGTTCTACTTCCTTTGGAGCTATATTCTTCGGTGGAGAATACAAAGAGAAAGAAACTGTCTAAACCTTATGTTACTTTGTAATGAACAGTGTGAAATAATGTGGAATTAATTTCAAACTAACCCTAGTCATGAACCTCTAATAATAAGATTGTTTACAAGAATTACCTGATTGGTTGTATTGATAGGTCTCTTTAAATGGCAGAATATGGACTTTAGCACCATCAGGAATGCTAGGTAAATCTCCATTGATCCTAATGTCAAAAGTCAAGTGGTTGAATGAATCCAGTCCTTGGGCATTCTGAATAATGGTAACACGCTGACCTTGTGGGCTGAAGATCAGCTCTGCCTGATGAGAAAACTCAGCACCTAAAGAAAATATGTTTGCCTTCTTTAGATTTCTTCATGATCTTTGTGACATTTTACAAAGTAAAGAAGCCTCTTATAAGGAAAAACAATCGCACCGATTATGCTGAAGCCATTCAGATGGTTCTGGAGCTCAAGAGCCAACAGCCAGCCAAGTGTAGAGACCAGCGGGCTCACAGCCATCAGAGCCCAGCCTGCCTGAGCTGGGACAGGGTTGACGGAGATGTATACGCGACCTTCGCCCACCACAGCAAAGCCATGGATGTCCACATTGTTTAGCTGAACTTTGGTGTCCCCAACAGAAACAAGGCCACCTAGCTTTCCACTTAAAGGCTGGGAAATGCCTGTAAAATTAGATTTATCTCTTATATTTTTCTATGAGAAACTGATGTTAAAAGGATGGTTCACCAAAAAAAGCCTGTCTTTAATCACTCGCACTAATGTCGTTCCAAACCCTTTTGAAGGGTTCATCTTTGGAATTTGATTGAACGCAATTGAACGTGTCAGTTGCATCACTGGTTAGCTACGGCCAGAAAACTCGAGGATTTCATTATAACTATCTTAATTTGTGTTCTTAAGATGAACTTTTCTTTCGGGTTTGAAATGGCATAAATAATTAATTTTTGTGTGAACTATACCTAATCTCATAGTCATTAAAAAAACACTTACCCATAGGTAAACATTGTCTGCCATTGCCATAGTAACCAGAACGGCAATGACAGCAAGGCCCAGTTGGATAATCTGTGCAGTAACCATCATGAGAACAGAATTTCAGATGCAGGCCACACATTTTGGTCACATCGTTTGAAGTAGCTTCTTTTAGCGGCTTTTGAACAAGTGAAGCTGGAATGTCAATTTGGGTCTTAGAAGTAGATTCATCTGCAGGCATGTTTGATTCTGCTGAAATGTAAAAATCTTCATCTGTGGTGCTTTGCAAGCTACCAAAACCCATTGAATCAGACTTGGGGATGGCAGGAACTACCTTCTGGAATGGGAACCAGCTGGATCCGATGTGGAAAATCCACAGTCCATTTACTCCAGTGTTCCCTGACCTGAGAGTTGAGCAAGTAATGCAATTACTTGTGTTGTATATATCATTATATTCAATTTTACATAAATAACTTTACATGAACAATAGATCTATAATACTGCATTTAATAATTAATGTTAACAAACTGAAACTTATATTAACATTTCCTGTGATTTCAAGACACAGAAAGCTGCTACCTGGTCTCATGACATGTGCACTATTTAGTGAGACACAAAATATGTACCAATAAGTACATATCACTGCAGCTTACCAAAGAAATTCTCACTATAGAGGCAGTAAAACTTGGACACCTTTTATTCCTTTTCACACAAATTAAAAGAGTTTCGATTAATAAAGCATAATTTTTGCACAATTACAGTACTTGAAGAATATCATATTATGACTTCAAAACACTATTAATATAATTGAAAACGGTTACTTATGAATGTTACTATTACACATATCCAGCTTCATATCTGTATGTTTTCATAGACGATAGGTTTGCTCGGTAGCTCACGGAGTACAGAGATGTACTTGAGAGGCGAGGGGCGCCAGTTTGAATCCTGTGTAACTATGGTTCAACAAAAAAGTTTGAAACGTGGAAAGGTTTTGTAAAAAAAACGGTCTTGCACAAAAAGTGCTCAGAGGTTTATGTTTTTATGAGACCAGGTTGGAAAGTTAGCTGCAAAGGATACAACAGGAATAATAATAATAATAATAATACATAAGTGAATAAGTTTAATTCACTTACTTATAGAGGTTCTCGCTGGTCTCATTATAGCCAGAAAAACTGTAAAAGAGCTCTTCGTTGGGAGATGTATCACCTCTATTAAATCCAGCCTGAGGTTTAGCTTGTCTTTTTGACCTGTCTGTATGATCATAACTGATATTTGACATCTTCCACTCATCCTCTGGATACAGGAACAAGGCATATGTGTCTGATTTATTGCCGGCCAGCACCACCTGGAAACTGGTTACCTACATGATCAACACAGAAGACCTAATATTCATAATAATAACTTTACAAATCAAATGTAAAGTTATAATGCGGTGGATAAAATGCAGGATGAAGGAATGAAAAAAATGTTACACAATATGTAAATGGGAGCCCTTCCTCTTCACAAACCACATTGTCCCACGTGGCGATGACTGTGTGGCTGGATTTAAATGCAGAACCAGAAAAACCTTGCTGCACCATTTCAGAAACTCGGATTAATACATCTGACGATTCCTCTGCACGGTAAAACACAGATCCTTTCCCTCGTCCTGAACTAATGTCTGTCAGGAAAGGTGCAATGGCAGAGAAGCTGAGAGGAAATGTGTTTCCTAAATACCGACTCTCTTCAGGTGGAGGCTGAAGGGACAAGAACCCATTTGTGGAAACCTAAGGGATTACATGTCAAGCTTCAGATGCTGCATTCAGGTTGCATTTGTGATGTAATTTTATTTAGAACAGAACTAAAACAAAATGCATTTTTACATAGAGATTACCGCATTACAAACCATACCAATGGTGAGTTAATGAAGAAATATTTGATATATTCCAATTTAAATGTAGCGAAACCAATGGCTTACATAAAGAATGTTGAACTGGACGTCGTAGAACTGAAATGGCTTTTTTGTCTTCAGGGCTTCAGACGCTTCATCATCACCATCCAGAAGAACCGAATCTCCTTCAGATAATCCAAAAGGGAAAAATCTGTCCTTCCGAATCGCATTCATGAAACAAACATCTGTAAAGAGCAAAGCAAATACCCAGCAGCGCTTCATTTCGAGAGGGAGCAGCTTCGATCTGGAGCACTCAAATATAATTGTCCCTGTAGAAGTTCATGAGATGTGACGATGTGGTCACTTCAAATGAAAGGATGCCTTCACCACAATCCACATAGTTACCAAAACGTCTATGGGAGGGTTTTGGGAGTTGAGTGCAAAGCCTTGAAATGCACAAATGTTCATCATGTTTAAATAGAAAATCCTTAGTGCAAACGAGCAAATGCTTCAACAAATCTGTATTTGAAATATTTCTTTGGGTTACACTTTATTTCCAAAGTCCACTTTTGACATTTTAATAGCTAGATAACTCTCTTTAGCCTATTAATAGGCTGGTTGGGGTTAGTAGAATAAGTTGATGTGTACTTGCAAAGCTATATTTGTAGTTGGCTACTTGGTTCATAGAATGTCTATAGCATGCTATCAAAAATATTTCCTCAAGAAAGAGTTCTCAGAATCTCAGAAGTTCAGAATTCTCATTTTGGGGTAAACTTCTTTAAGCACGTACAATTCCTTGGAATCCTTGGAATTTCCTTTTAAATATGTCATTTAAGACATCACAGAGAAAGCCTAAATAATGAGCATAAGTATTTTGAATGCATTTTGAACTACACATCATCCTGCTGTGACCTACATACATTTATGGTGCTGGTAAAAGAACACTATTAAATTCAAAGCATTTTCCCGAACATGAATTTTATCATATTTTGGGGTTTAGAAAGGAGCCTTTTATGATTGCAGAAATGTATTTATAATTTCATTTCATTTTTTTAATGATTTGTACTGCTTTGCAAACATGCAGTACATAGAGTACCAGAGTTTCACAGGGGCTCATTTTTGGTCTTATATAGGACACAATGATCGATTTGTTTCTTACAAACATGCAGCTCTTCACTTCACAATGTGTTAACTATTGCAATCACGTGCATGGCGTGGATTACTTGTGGATTATTTTATTTATTGTGAATTTTTTATCTGAGATAGAGGATCCATTGGTGAGCAAATTATGTACTAGTGCTATGTAGGGCTCAAAATCTGTTGAACTAGCTGCTTGTTAGCATGCATATTACTATCATATTGACTATTTATTTATAAAGCACATGTTAACCCCTGCATTACAATACTTTAGAGCACTTAATCCCTATGCCTAAACTTCACAACCACCCACCGTCAATGAGAGGGACTAAAAGATGACATATTTTATTATTAAGAGCTTTAAAACAGTTTTAGTTCCTTTTAATTAATAACTTCTAATACATAGATGAATAATATTTGAATAATAATGATACAGTCACTGAAAGACACTCAACATCTTTTCTGTAGGTGCATGTGTTACTGCTCATGAACTGTATGTACAGTATATGTAGAGTCTGTCACTGGCAGTTTTTCTACCAGTGTTCTGGTTTCTCTGTAGGAATCTGCATGTTTTGACTGTGGTATGTAAGGTGCAAACAACAGGTCGCTGTTAAGGCTCTTGGCTGTCTGGGAGAGATGGTTGAGTTTGTTTGTATTGACATGACAAGGTCTTGGCAATGGGTGGTACTTGGCTAGGATGAACAGCTTCTCTGTTTCGTTAAATTCAAATGATTCAGACAGAAATGTTTGCCGAAAATCCTTTGTCAGAGGTCAGAATTAGAGATTTAATGAAGTATCATTTGTATGAGCATGACAGAGAAAGAAATTCGATTTGTTAACGTGACTTGCGATTTAAGGGTAAAGAAAAATTAAAAGTGGCCCTAATACTGATCCCTGTGGAACTCCAGGTGATGTGAGGATAAAGTAGATTATTGGTCAAACAAATCCCAATATCAACTTCTCTTCTAAAACTGGTCTGTGTCTTGAATATTGTCCACAAGGAGGCGTCATGATGCCGTGCAGATGATGAACCAAGATTTTATAGCCATTATCTAAACTCGATCTAAATTAAATTTAATTTGTAAATGTAATTTGCTAATACATATCATGTAATGGCATATTATTTAAAGTACTATTTTTAAGTATAAAAGATTATGTAGCATAATGGACTATTTGTCCCCGAGGGTCACTGCCCTGCAAATTTAAGCTCCAAGTTCTAATCATACACACCTAAACCAGCTAACTAAGCTGTTCAGGATTCCAACTTGTAAGCTACAGGCAGGTGGGTTTGATCAAGGTTGGAGCAAAACTCTGCAGGACTGTGGCCCTTCAGAACCAGGATTGAGAACCCCTTTAATAGCCTAGATATTTATGAATATTTAACGAACACAGAATTCAGAGATTTATTTTAAGTACCCTGAAAGGGTAATAAATAAATAAACGATCGCATTTTAAGTCTTCTTAGATGTGGTGACTCATTTGCTGTTGACATCAGAGCATGCTCTACTGAAAACCCCACCTCACTTTCTGCTTACGTTCGATTGGAAGGTTATGGGCTGTGTGTTAAAGTTCGGCTTCACTATAAGTATGAGTCCTAATTCTTCTCTGCTATGATATATGTTTTTTATTATTATTATTATTCAAATTTACCCCAAACTGGATAGTTTTTTTATGGCGTTTAACTCAAGTAATGAGCAACTCAGTTGTAAGGAGCAGCTCACTGTCTCTAGTGGATCTCCTACACTATCTGCGTTCATGTTTTCTGCCGGCGTCCTTGGGAACGTGGTCGCCCTAATTCTCTTGGAAATACGACGGAGGAAGCAACCCGCATCTTTGTTCCAAGTCCTGGTCACATTTTTGGTCTTCACAGATCTGCTGGGAACTTTCTCTGTCAGTCCTCTGGTGATAACAGCGTACTTGAGGAATGAATCCTTGATTGGGATGAGTGAGAAGCGATTAGTTTGCGGACACTTTGGATACGCCATGACTTTTTTCAGTCTGGTCACTCTCGCCATTCTTCTTTCTATGGCAGTGGAGCGCTGGCTCTCCATCGGACATCCGTACTGTTACGAGAAGCGCATGAGTAAACGCTGCGGGTACATCACCGTCGCGCTCATATACCTGCTGTGCGCTCTTTTCAGCGCTGCACCTTTCCTCGGTTTTGGGAAGTATGTTCAGTACTGTCCCGGGACGTGGTGCTTCCTTGACATGCACACGTATGCGAGCGAGCACCAAGTGTTCAATATTATCTACGCGTCTTGTTTGCTCGTCATGATAGTGTGTACGGTTTTGTGCAACGTGTCCGTGATCTATCACCTTTTACTCATGTACCGAAGATGCAAAGCGCACCGGAGCTCTGTCCGACGGCAGCGAGGACACAAGAGACATCGGTCCATCGCGAAGGAGGTTGAACATCTTGTGCTGCTCGGGTTCATGACAATAGCATTCGTCATCTGCTCTCTTCCTCTTGTGGTAAGGCTTGTCAAAACCCTTTCAAACTTTACATATACATGTGCTGACTAGTAGAAGTGATGTCCCGTACGTTCAAAGACACTTCAGTACAGTTGAGTAAGTTACATTCTGTACATGAATGAACATCGCTGTGAAAATGCCAGAATTGGGTTTATTTTTTATCTGTAGACCCTAGACAAAGTTGTAAAAAGACACCATAAAAAAGCACACAAATCATGTAATATTAATACAACATTTGTATTTGTAACAGTTACATTTTATTTTAACATTTTAACTACATGTGAGCTTATTCTCATTCATTTGCAGCTAGGCCTACATGTGTCACTAACTCTACCCACAGAGTAGACTGTTAGGTTTAGAGTCTGTAGACATAAGTTGACATTAAGTTTCTGATAAACCCATGAAAAAAAAACACAAAAATAGTGTAAAGCAGACAGTCTACTAATACTTTAACGACTGCTAGTTGACATGTAGTTGCAAAGTTACTTACTATTAGTAGAATTTCTGAAGTGGACTATCGAAATAAAGTGTCCAAGGATAGCAAAAGGGTTTTATGCTAATTGAAGGGGTTGTGAGTCTTGGTTTCACAATTCAATGCAATAATATTGTTATTTATTAACACAATGGCCCAGTTTCACAAACATGGCTTAGTTTAAACCAGGACTAGGCCTTAGTTAAATTAAGA
>JAUCMU010000043.1:4240486-4261477 GCA_032275025.1 Enteromius treurensis
AGTTATAAAATAATACATTTATTAGTTTGTATTTTTTGAATAAATTTCTGTTGGATTCTGTTAATTTGGTATCTGATGAATTCTTAAATGTGACTTCAAATTTATAGTGCTAATATACTTTTAAGGTACTTTTATATATATATATATATATAGATATATATATATATAAAACTGTGTCATTAAGCATCTCATCAAAGTTTTAACAGACAATGAGATTTGGTTTCCCCCAAAAAGAGATTTTTGATTTTTTTATGCCATAATTCTGCCACACAGCAGACTTGATGTCCTTTCCATGCACCAGAGAACAAATTATGGAGGACTTATTCATCTTGAAGGAACTAATGAATTGAATAATGAATGTAAGAGAGGACAGTCTGAAATTGTAAACGACATACACACACACACGGACAGCCTCTACTGATGTCCTGTCAGGTTGGACCTTCACTGTTTGTGTTGTGTCAAAGAGGAATCTCAGGTCCCTGCTGAATTTCGAATTAATCTGTCAGGATGCTTGAGCCTAGTTTAGTTTTTCCACCCCCTCCTCTCTGCTAAAGAGTCATCTTGGCACTTTTGTGAGTCTCAGGCCTCTCCCTATCTGTCAGCAGAGAGAAATCCCGGTTTGAGGCCACCGGCTGCAGTGTTCAGCACTTTCTCTGTGACCTTGGCACAAGGGCCACCACGGCTTCTGCAGGGACCGGACCTTTCATATAACACAACAATGCTGTGCGCATGGCACCGGTCCGAGAGGAAGCCTCTGTCATTGTGTCAGCATGACTGAAGCCGGACAGGTAGAATTATGGCGCCCGGATCAAATTTAAGCACTGTGCTGCTGAACCAGTCAAAAAAAAAAAAAAAAACATGCAAGCATTTCAACTAACTGACCTGACAGGAAGTTGATTCATGGGGAAGATGACAGGGACCTTAATCCCTGAGGAGAATGGCACTTTTTGCTGATGCATTACACTAAAATCCCAATTCTGTCATAAAGGAAGCAATGCAAATCACACAGCTTTTAGTCATGAATTCCATAATTTATTATTAGATTTTTTTTTCATCTCACATAATTGCTAACATCAATTTTTTGAGAAATAGAAGCACCAGGGGAAGTGAAACTTAACCCCTTATTCACTGGTTTCTGATCAACTGTGCTTTATTTGTACTGTAAATGCAATATCATATTTTTCATGAATGTAAAATATGGATGGAAGGATGATTTTTATGTGTATCTTTTTCTCTGTTTTTCATTCCCAAACGTCTCACATTAAAGGGATCGGACCTCCTTTTAAACAATCCACTCAAAGAGTTCATGGAATTCATATCTCATGATAAGGATTACAATATACTATAATATGTATATATCTATGTACACATATGGCACTTGAATACATAAAAGCATTATATCTGTTTCCCACAAATGAAAGCAATGGGCGCTTTGGTGTCAAAATAAATGAATAAATCCAATACATTAATAAATAAATAAATAAATACAAAAGATAGACAGTTAAGCGTTATGCAGCAATGGCCAGTTTCTCCGGCTACTGATCTGCAAGTCAGCTTAAATATAACGGAGCGATAATTTACTTTAAGGTCAGTGGTGCAAGCACAGGCAACCAAATCATTAAAGATGCCAATCTATCTAAGCCAGAAGAGAGATATGATTCATATAGTACAGATAAACATATATGAACAGCAGGCTAACTAGTTGCGGTGTGAAAAATGAAACTATCACATGTGCGAGCTAAAACCAGAATGAGAATACAATATAATGAAACGAAAAACCTTCACAGCACATTTCGGGTTCATTTTGGCTTCTTTAAATCCATATTTAGTGCAAAACATATTTCAGGGTTCAACTGATCGTGTGAATGAAGACATAAAATTCATTTGCAAGTTTTCCGTTCCGACCAATAAAAAAAGTTGCATCAGTGCCCTTCGGTAACTGATAAGAAGCAAATGTTTGGTCCGTTTGTTTTGGTTGTCCATAACAGACAAATAAAATCCATCTACCCCACCATGAAACGGGCGAGATGAACAGTTTATAACTTTTCTTGTATATAGTTGAATGCAGTGGTTAGGATAATAGAATCCCAGTCACAGGGGCCTTCAGAAATGCATGTAGGATGCCATTGGGACTCAAATATGAAAGTTCTGTCACAACATACTCTAATGTTGTTCTGTAGACCACAAATGAAGATAATTTTTTTAACAAATAAATAATAAATCTTAGCAGGGTCCAGTGTTACCTTATCGCCTTTCACTGCATGGACCAAAACTTTCTTTTGTGTTCCACAGAAGAAAGAAACCCAACGACACGAGATCATGACAAAATTTTCATTTTGAGTTAGCTATTCATTTAGAATAGAGGCTCTAAGACTTCAACTGTGTGCTTCATCCCAAATGTGCATCCTGAGGTCTTCCTGGACCAGGTTGAGCACCTCTGCTCTGATGGACGACTGATGAAGAAGCGTTAGACATAGGCAGAATCACTTGACTGGGTGCGGCCGAAGTTGGGCATGCTCATGCGCGGTAAGTCCTTGTTTCTGATCTCATATATGGACTTCCTCCTGGCCTGAACCCCCCTCACCGCCGTTTTAATTTTCCTCCAGCCCAGGTGATTAAGTTCTGCGAGGTTGAGCACCACGCAAATCCCACTGACCGCAAACATGAAGACGAGGAACACGGTTTTCTCAGTGGGCCTCGAAACGTAGCATTCGACGTCTTTGATGCAAGGGTATCGGTCGCACTCGTACGCGGCAGGAACGTTGAATCCGTACAAGAAATACTGACCCACCAAGAAGCCGATCTCCAGCGCATTCCTGAAAACCACCTGAATGATGTAAAACCTAGAGATGCCCTCTTGTCTTCTCATTTTAGATTTGGTAGTTCTCATGGCTGAACTGGGGATCTCTTTCACTTCCAAGCAGTCGGGCTCAGATTCTTTGGTGGAGTTTTCCGTGTTCTGAAGTACTCCGTTCACTATGGTGTTTTTGATCTTTTTGCTGTCGTCTCGTTTCATTGAATCGGAATCTTTGTCGAGGGAGAGGTAGACCATGGAGTATCTCCGCTCCTTCTGTTTGGCTGACTGATGCACAGAGTATGTGATGAAGCACAGACTGGGTGTGCAAACCATGATGATCTGGAACACCCAGTATCTGATGTGAGATATAGGGAACGCTTTGTCATAGCAAGCTTGGTTACAGCCTGGCTGTAAAGTGTTACACACAAACATGGACTGCTCATCGTCGTACACGGTCTCTCCTACTATTGCAACGATTAGAATCCGGAAGATCACCACCACTGTCAGTAGGATCCTAAACATAAGGACAGAAATATTTTAGTTTATAGTGAGTATATATATATATATATATATATTTATTTATTTATATGATGAAAATGAAATACAAATTCTGCTGTGATTGCTCGAATTTCACTGTAACAATAGCCCATATTTTGCACATCATAACTGTATAATAACTGATTTAATGTTAATATTCCAATGATGTACTTATACTGTTTTCTGACATTATTAATATTCCAGTAACTACATAGTACCATGCTCTGCTCTGCATATGTTGATATTGTTAAACGCAGTACCACAGGATGAATTCAGTTTCATCAAATGTATATGTCATCAAAAATAGCATGTACGTCCACAGTATATAAACGCGCTCAGCATGCAGTGTTCATTTACTGTATATACACCACACAACACAATATTAAGGTAGCAACACACATATGGCGCTAGAATAATGTTATATAGGCTACAGTGACTAAATAACTATGAATGTGCATGATTGATTGGGGGGAGAAGATAAACAGCAGTATTTAATTAAAATGTGATGTGAACGCCCTTGTACTGATTTCCATCGTAAATCATAAGGTGACTTTTAATTGATTGTACATTTACTGTACATTTATTGTCGCGTCGAATATCCCACTGTTATTTATAAGGTAGTTTACACTTTCAAAAACGCCACTTGATAGTTTTTACAGTAATATTGCACGCGATTTTAAAATCTATTTTTAAATCTAACCTGTTTTTTATTGCATATGATATGGCAATTTACAGTTAACAAGCAACCAGGTTGATACTGTATGGTTTTCTGTTTATACTGTGCAGATTGACGCGGGGAGCTGTCCAGTGCTGAAACTCTCTCCACAGGCAAAAGCGCGCTTACAGCAATGCAAGGCGCGCACAACATTTCTTTAAAAGCAAATCGGATCTGACATGGAACAGCGATCTTACCGATGGCACAAAAGCTTTGTTGTCTAAAATGTGCAGTAATAACTATAACAACAGCAACAGTAATCTTAATTCTTCCCGTCCTTTGCAATGGGCACATTACGGTCCCAACAATCAATCGCCCTCATTTAGAGGGGTCACTGCGTGATGGCCTCAATATTTTTCTTTTAATGTGCAAAGCAATCAATAAACATTTTCTACTTTTCCCCTCACCTCCCGATCATAGTAGAGTGCTGTTGGACAGCCGCCTCCAGGAGACGCTCGAGAATTGTCCACTCCCCCATGGCTGTTCATTCGGAGACGATATAACACAGTGGAGCGTGTAAAATCAAACGCGAACTACTGTTCCGCTCCGACGGCGAGTGTAGTATCGGGCGAGTGCATTGATTAGTCGCTGCTGTCCACCTTGTCTTCCACGCCTCGCTCCGGAGGGCGCACTCGTCTGAGGTCCTGATTAGTCTAAAGCCCTCCTATTTTCACTCTCGCGAGCAGGACGATAGGTCGCTCTGAGCCTGAACGGAGGGGAGTATAATGTTTGGCTCGTGCTAATCCCGCTTTAAGTAGACTGCCCCCCTCCTCCTCCCCCTGCGTCACGCGCAGACAGGTTGTCGGAGAGAAATCAGAACAGCACTATTTCTCCGTTTCATTATTCCCCGAATATGCCAGAGGTGCCCTGATTAATCCGTAATAAAAATCATTGGTGATGAACTCAAATCACTGGGGAGGTCAGTCTCCGGCGACACACACTCACTAGCGTGACAGGATAGGAGATTAGAGTTTAGAGTTAGTGTCTGTCTAATAAACAGGGCGCGGATCATGGGGGGTAATTAGGGCTTGAAACCCGGCAAAGAAAGCCAAAAAGTAAGTACGTTTCAGAAGGGCTTTCCAACTTCCTAAATTGCAGAGAGCGCAAATTTCCACTGCCGCCAAAACGCTAAGAGTTTGCTGAAATGTCCAGGTCACCATAGCAACAGTTTACGCGCGCCGCGTTTTACTTCGTGAATTCAGTGTTGTCAGCTTAGGAATTTTGTCACCAAATTAGCAGATGGACACGATTTTTTTAATGTTGTGTAATGTAAGGTTTTTAACACAATGACTTTTAAGTAATGTTTTGCAACAGAACTATTATGGCAGTATACTTTGGTGATTCACCCAAAAAAAAAAACATTATTTGTAAAGCGATTTTGTGAGACTACTTATATGGAGATAGCTGCATCTCAATAAATCAAGCCTGATAAGAAAAACAATGTAAATTAAAACAGTTTCATTTGGAATCGGTTGGGAAATTGGCGGTCTTTAAATTGACGTACATAAAGGAAACTAATGTGAGGGGCTGATGGGAGGTGGTGACGTCTTATGCTAATTAGCATATCAGCAGGGTGGCCTCACCTAGGGACATTTTAGAAACTTTTCTAGACGGCAATTGGCAACATTGATCGATTTCGGTAGGTACGTCGATAAAACAACATGCACTGTAATTATATATCACTTTATTATATATCACAAGACAGAAGGTGTTAAAAGGCGTATTAGATGAGGTTTAGCTTGAAGTACAATAGACTTGTCAAGCTTCTGCAATCTGCCATATTTAATCAAGCTGTGACAATGAAGCAGTGAAGGTTACGATTGTGAAGAAACGATTGTTCAGCTGACGCTAAGAAAAATTATGTAATTTTGGAAAATCATGTGAACACACCACAGTGTGTTGTTGTAAGGCCTGTATATCCCTTATAGCTTTTTTTACTTTCAATATGGTGCCAAGTAGACGAACCTCGACCAATTTGTTATTTTTATACAATTTTGATCAATTTGTTTTATCAATTTGTTCTTTTAAATGGTCTACACTGTAAAAAAACGACCTTGATTTTAACTGTAAAAAACTGTAAATGCTACGTACAAACCCCTTAAACGGTTAATTCCTGTTAAATTTACAGGGAAACACCGTAAACTGACATTCCCAAAATTCCCTGCATTGCGTTTTAAATTTAGTTTGAACTAGATGTTTCTTCTTAGTTTTTTTTATCAGTTATGTTTATTAAGGTTGTATGTTACATGTAATGTTGTTAAATTAATGTTTATTGCACATTTCAGTTTCATAATTCTTACCATGATGGTGTTTCAAGAGCCCACGCTTTCCTTATAATGAATAATAAGCAAATTTGGCGTGCTGTCTGGGGAGCGAGCTGGGAGAACGGTGAACTCCGAACCCTAATGGACAGAACCCTAGCGTGGGCAAGAGTTCGGCGTTCGGCTCGTTCACCGTCTGCCCACCCTGGAAATGCAGAGAAGGGGTGGAGGAGGGATGCACAAAAGCGAGATGCGGGGAAATGAATCCTGGGAGAATTTATAGCGAGGGGGAGTGTTTTGATTGGGCGCGAGTAAACAAGGGATGATTAGGGAACGAGCTGCCAGCTGTGTGTGATTACACGTTCGGCGATCCTCTCGAAACAACATTATTTGCAAAACGTTTACTTTAGTGTTTGTGTGAATGACACTGAGGTCCTTCTGTAATAGTAATTATTTAAAGTTATTGTGATGAACTATGGTTCATAATGTGACTTTCTTACCACCACTGCGCATTAGGTGCTTATCAGTGTATTTTGAATTTTCAGTACTTTACTTAATCTTTATATTTACATTATCAGTTATTACAGTTTGTTATAAGAAATTGTACTGTAAATTTAACATAAAATTGTAAAACAAAAACATATTGTTACCGTATTTTTCACAGTTTTATTCTGCCATTTTTTTACCGTAAATTTATGAATTTTCTTTTTACCGTGTACCCCCTTAAAAGTTTGTTTGCACACTGTTTCTAAATGAAAAGTATGTTTTCTGTTCTGCAAAACACGCAGATCTGGTCTAATGTTTGTAAACAACTGATAGAGTTGGCTAGTCTGAACTCTTCACATCAAGAACAGTTCGTTAACCCTCACTTGCACTCTCCTGCAGGTGATGAAGAGGTAGGCCTATTTGTGGTAACGCCTGTGGTGAACTTACTCTGATGAGTAATCGCTTTAGGACTACCCACTAGGATTGAGAGATAAAAACAATTAATGACAGCATGGGATATTCCTGCTAGAATCCAAATGATAACTGAAGCTACAAAATTCAACACTGGGCAATCAATGTTTCCACATATTTAGAGTATAGGTAAGATAAAAATAAAATCCTCATAAGCCAGAAGAGGGCATCTTGAGAGAGCTGCGTTCTACTCTGATCTCCCTTCACCTCCTAGAGAGCAGCAGCTATTTTTATACTGGGTGCTAATTGAAGTTGCAAATATGAATCCATCACAGATGGCAATCTTGTAGTCACTGTATTAATGAACAAAGTGTTACATTTCTTGTAGTAAAATGATCAAGAACAACATAAGACAAAATAAAATAATAACACTTCTGAAGGGAAAAAATAAACTGAAAAAAGGTTTCTTGACAAATTTCCTGGTCTTGTTTATTTAGAAACCAATAAATATCCACATACAAATGTATTTATGATCCAGTTAAAAACTTTGGTGTAAACATACTGTACAAGGGAAAATAAAGGCAAAATCTGCCTGCATGCTTAACAGGCGGAGGTAATGTTGAGAATTTCTGTTCTTTGCATTCATAATCAGTGTTGTAATAGGGGTATCCTGGCACTTAGAAACACTTCCTGTGGACGATGGATGGGCCAGCCTCATCGTATTCCTGCTTGCTGATCCACATTTGCTGGAAGGTGGACAGGGAAGCCAGGATGGAGCCACCGATCCAGACGGAGTACTTACGCTCAGGGGGAGCGATGATCTGTCAGGAAGAAGACACATGATGTTTACAAATCAAACATTTTATTAAAGTAATTAAGGTTAAAAGAAAACCGGAAATATGAATTACTGAATAGATGTTCTACCTTGATCTTCATGGTGCTGGGGGCCAGAGCAGTGATCTCCTTCTGCATACGATCAGCAATACCTGGGTACATGGTGGTGCCACCAGACAGGACGTTGTTGGCATACAAGTCCTTACGGATGTCAATGTCGCACTTCATGATGCTGTTGTATGTGGTCTCATGGATACCAGCAGATTCCATACCTTGGGTGAGAAGAAAACAGTGGTGTTATTCTTAACTAAAACTAAAACTTGGAACATTAGTTTTTATTCATTTAACTAAAGCTGAAATAAAATATAATATAAATATAATATTTTAAAAAATCACTAAATAATAATAATTAAAAAAAGAGAAACTATAAAAAGTATAAAACTATGAATAGAAAATAGAAAACAGAAAAACATTCTAGTCAACTAGTTTAAGTTTTAAAAAAAATTAAATAAAAAAATTTAAAGCACAAACATACTAAAATTAAGACCCAAATAAAAACAGACAAACAAAAGTTTAAAATTAATTATTTAATAATAAAAAAATAAGAATGTTGCATTGGTAAATATATTTAAAAAAAACTAAAATGATTTAAACTAAAATTGAAGTAAAAATGAATAAAAGTTAAATATAATAAACTTATTTAAAATCAAAAATATATCAAAATAAGCAAATTCAAATTATGAATTAATATTTAATAGTATACATGGTCTATTTTCGAGCAATATGTAGCTAATAAGTAAAACAAATCAATATGATTCAATATGGTTTCACCCACCAATGAAAGAAGGCTGGAAGAGAGTCTCTGGGCAACGGAAGCGCTCGTTTCCTATGGTGATGACCTGACCATCAGGCAACTCGTAAGACTTCTCTAGAGAAGAGGAGGAAGCAGCAGTGGCCATTTCATTCTCAAAGTCCAGAGCGACGTAGCACAGCTTTTCCTTGATGTCACGAACAATCTCACGCTCGGCTGGGAGAATACAATTGCAGTGTTAACAACACATTATAGACTTAATAACCCTAATAATGAGACAGCTTAGTTTATTCATACCTGTGGTCACAAAAGAGTAGCCACGCTCAGTCAGGATCTTCATCAGGTAGTCAGTCAGATCACGACCGGCCAGATCCAGACGCATGATGGCGTGGGGCAGAGCATAACCCTCATAGATGGGCACATTGTGGGTCACACCATCACCAGAGTCCAGCACAATACCTACAAACAACAAAAATCTTTAAAGTTCCGGAAAAACCTACAGTACAAGTAATAAAACATTTCAATGCATGTATTAATGCTCACCAGTGGTACGGCCTGAAGCATACAGTGACAGCACAGCCTGGATGGCAACATACATGGCAGGAACGTTGAAGGTCTCAAACATAATCTGCACATTAAAGGATTCCAGATATTTATGAAGTCATCAAATGAATTTGTATAAAGCTTTTCACAATACACATTGCTACAAAGCAACTTTACAGAAGAGCATGTTCATGTTTATAATATCTGAATATCTCCATGCCTCCATCTCCAGCAGATAATATACATTAGTTAAGTTTGGCTATGATAAAATCTATCGGGTCGTTGAATGTGTTACTTGTTCTATGTACTTTTATATACTTAAAGTAGTTATAATATGCCATTTATTTATCAATAAATTTGATGTTTAAGGTACCTGTGTCATCTTCTCTCTGTTGGCCTTGGGGTTAAGAGGGGCTTCAGTGAGCAGGGTGGGATGTTCCTCAGGGGCCACACGCAGCTCATTGTAGAAGGTGTGATGCCAGATCTTCTCCATATCATCCCAGTTGGTGATAATGCCGTGCTCAATTGGGTATTTCAGAGTCAAGATACCTCTCTTGCTCTGAGCCTCATCACCCACGTAGGAGTCTTTCTGTCCCATACCTACCATGACACCCTGTTAAGAAGAGACAATATTTCAGTACAAACTGTGTAATATTTCACCTATTAAAACCATGATATAGTTGATTTTTGCATTGAAAATCTATTGTACCTGGTGGCGAGGACGACCAACGATGGAGGGGAAAACAGCACGAGGCGCATCATCTCCGGCAAAGCCAGCCTTCACCAGGCCGGAGCCATTGTCGCACACAAGAGCGGTGGTTTCATCGTCGTCACACATGGTGTCAGCTGGGGGTCTAAATCAGGAGCAGAGACATGTATGAACATACTGCAAACAACTAAGTCATTATGTATGCATTCCTGGCAAGCTTGTGTTTTGTCTTCAGAATAGACTACAAAACCATCTGAAGTTCTTCCTTCTCAAAACAAATTTAAAATCAAATCAAATTCTTTATTGCCATCAATCATTCCATGAAGAATCTTTTTCATTGATCAAAATGTTCTTCATTGTCTAAAAAGGTTCTGATTATAAAGATGTTCTTCACACTAAGAAAAATAACTTTTCAAAGTTTCTTTAGGGAACCAAAACTCCATGAACTAGAAAAAAAAAAGTTCTTCATATTACTGAAAAATTCTTTGCACTTCAGTGCAGTTCTTTAAGAAACCGAAAATGGTTCTTCTCTGGCATCACCGTGAAACTCCTTTTTGGACAGCATTTCCATACCTCCTGAGATGTTCATCCTCATCCTCATGACAAGTTTCAACAGTAAAACCATTAACTTTTTTTGAAACTCTAAGCCAAAGTATTCATAACTGACAATTCTAAGCCTCTGAAATGTTTGTTTAGCCCAAAAGTCAATTATTTTCATTAGAATTCCAGTGATATCGCACCAGAACTGGCCTAGTTTAAATCATTGCTTCAGTGGATCATCCCATTAAATGACTTCTGACATTTCGGAAGGCTTTAGCAGCTGTACTTACCAGATCAGCACCAGGAGCTGGTTCCCTTGGAGAGTGAATGGTAGACAGCGCCTTGAGCCGCAGCCAATTTATACTCCAAGAGTGGCCCGGCGCCCGTTGGACTTCCCTCTCCTTATTTGGTAGCCCGAGCGCCATTGAGAGCTGAGTGGCCATGAATGGAAGGGCGCGGAGAGGAGGGACCACCGCGAGGCGTTCTGTCCTGCGCCCATGTATGGGAAGAGACGCGGGAGGCATCGCGGGGGGCGAGTGATGGTATTCCGCGATTTTCAGCACGTCATTATTAATCACCGTGAGCACTGTCCAAACGGCATCTCTAAAATCTGCACGTTACACGCTAAATATAAATGACAAAAGAATGATCTTTTTTCTCTTTACGCAACAAACAATCCACTGTTAACACTCAACGATGGCTCATTTTGTTAATTAAGGTGTTGAGATTTTCATTTAGAAGCAAAATATGAGTTTGTCAACGTATCTGAGGAAAAAAAACAAAAAAATAAAAGAGGTAAACAAGGAATGAACAAAAGAAAACACTACTGACTGAAACAACGGATTATGTTGTTTTTGCTGTATTGTTTAAGTGCAAATATCTGTGCGATTACTTTTTTTTCTATCTATCAATCTATCTATATAATGCTATAATGCTTGAATGCTATAATCCTAGCTTAATTAGGCTAGCTTAATAGTACTACATCGGGATGAGTAATTAAAAAACAAAAATCATATGTCAGTCTTTGAAGCATAATGACATATCTATATAGGTGAGGCTGGCGATAGAATTGTATCAGGGAGAATGATCCTTTGTGCAAATTCAATTTGAGCGAAATCCTGGAAACACAATAGACAAGACAGGATGCCCAAAATGCAGTGTGCTGTTTTGTCATCCATCCCCCATTCAGGCCAGCTCTTTCATCTGACGTGTCGCTGCCATTTGTTTCCATTTATATCATAGTTGAAGTGTTTGAGCTTCAGAAAGATGAAAGGCAGAGTGCAAAACTAATGTGGGGTTATTTGTCTTCTTTATTACTTGCACTGGCACTGGATATCAGAGATACTTAATGAGACTTTATTTGGCTTTAGAGTCATTCACCGTTTAAAGGCGATGATTAAGATGAATTTATTCATAGAAAGCTGCTCTGATTCTAAGGAGATCAGAGAGGAAACAACATCAGCACCCTTGAAAATCCACGTCAAATACTCTTAGGCTACCAGAATTATAATAACAAACAGAGGATTTGGCAGTCGTGGCCTAATGGAGGGAGTGAATAACCAGCGCTCTCTCCACCTTCAATACCACAACTGAGGTGACAACCTCGAGCAAAGCAACGATCCCCCAACTGCTCGCCGGGTGCCGCAGCACTGGCCGCCCACTGCTCTGGGTGTGTGTGTGGTTGTTCACTTCTCACTGCTGTGTGTGTGCACTTGGATGGGCTAAATGCAGAGAACATCTTCCAAGTATAGGAAATCACAGCTGGCCACATGACACGTCTTTTGCTTAAAACAAGGATTTTGGAAGTTACATCGCCAACCACTTCCGGGGTGCCCTTTATTAACTCTTTTAACTTACTATTTAGCTAAGTTGTGGTGTTATCGTCCCTTCTCTGTTCACCTCCTCTCGCCTGTACCAGCATTTTGCCCATTTCCGTTTTTGGGGTTTTTTTACGGGCAAAAGCGAGTATGCCTTGTCGCTGAGTCTCGATCTCCAATGAGATGTTCATTTGCGCTACACGGCCTACCAGTAATGACCGTTCCCTCTTATAATGTTAAATTCATGTGACTACTGAGTGATGTAACGTGCTGCTTTTTGCATAATCCCCAAAATTCTCTGTCTGAGCATCTGTCAGGGGCTTAAGGTTTCCTCTATTTGAAAAATAACCTTGATGTTTGCTTGAACCGCACGTGTGCGAATTTGCCAATGCATTTCAAACTAGACACCCAAAAAAACGCTCAGAATGCCACTGTCTTAGCAACTTGCTTTCCTCTGCAATACACTCGCTTTGAACTTACAGTAAACTTTAATCCCTTTTAGCAGCAAAACAGCCTGTAAAGGGCCAGCAGTTGCGCTTAATCTACTCGCAGCTTTTCCAGTAATCCACTCACACTTCAAAACTCTGTTTAACATTCACGCTGAAGGCATCTCCTCACGGTTTCCCAAAATTACAGTAAACTTTAGTTCGCAGTGTTCCTGGCTAATCTTAAAAAGCTATGCAGATGGTTTCCATGACATCTCTCTTTTGAAACATTCTGTGCATCTCCTTTGCCCTCTAAGCACCTTTTGTGCTTATTAGTTACTTAAAAAGGAAAGCTGAAGGTCATAAGTCTTCAAATGAGCTGTGGTTTCCGGTAAGCAGAGAAACATTATTATTCTGGGGTCAAATTTTCTGGATAGTAACGGCGTCTGCTCTTGTCACAGGATATGTTGCTTGCTGTCGGCAAGATCTTTCAGTGGGCCTCTGAACCTCAATGCATTTTATATTCTGATTTGTTGAAATGAATTGATTGGGACATTCATCACACAACACATTTAAAAGACTTAATCAGATATCCAATACGCTCTGAACAATGTTTGGACATTGTCGCTCGCGTTTTATAAATAGCTGCATGATTACATAATTATGATGTGAGCCGTGCATGGTGCATGCCGCTAACCTCTTTCGTTGTTCATCATGACCCACAGAACTGACGTTCAATAATTCACTTTGCACTCCGCTGTATTTATATGCGTTAGACATCCAAGTCAAGCAAACCAAAAAAAATCACTTGTTGCCAGTTATATATCAGTAAAAGAATCAGTAATCAATAACCAGTTACAGTATGTAAAGGCCTGATGAATAGAAGATTGAGTGGTCTGTGTCAAACATAGTCTCGAAAAAAAGGCTGGGTGAGAGCCAGACATTTCATAGTGAAGTGTGGAATGCTGAATCCACACCCTCTCTGTGATCTTGTGCTAAGTGTGGAGAGCCGAACTCATGCCAGCTTCACAGGAATAACCTGTCACCACCCTCTCTCTTCTTCTTCTCTCTTGTATGGTGTAGATACACTCATGTAAACGTATATGCCAAATATGTGTCACTGCAGATGGTAAACAAACATACCTGGTGCTGGGTATAGTAAACGAATCTGCTACATTATACATAATAATCGGACTACTTTTTAATACTTTTAGAGTACGTTGATCTAACTCATTTATCATATTGATTTAAATGGCATTGTGCCATATTGATATTAAAATACAAGGACAAAGAAAATATGAAATGCACTAAGCATTACATCAAGGTTTACAAAACTGGAGTTCGTGGGGAACTGCTTATAGTAAATTATGAATTATAAAATTAATTATGAATGATATGTTATGATAACAATAATGTATTCAAAATAAATAACAAATAACAAAATGTATTCAAAAGAAAACACTTGCCTAAATAGATTATTATATGAGCAAATAAATATTTTATTTGCTTACCTGCTCATGATGTGTTCATTAACCAACATCAGAGAACTATGAACATAAACATGTGTTATTCAATTACTTCAAGTACAAATAATAAAAATTACAAAGTACCACATGTAAAAATAATAAAAAGTTTGGGAAATTCCTGCATTTAAAAAATAAATTAATAAATAATAATAATGATAATAATAAAGCCTTCCAAAGACATAAAATACAAGGATAAAAAACATGGTAAATGCATAACCCTCATGAAAAAAAAATAATAATAAATCCATGTGTCCATCAGTAGTTGATGACATGTTGAGACACTTCTTAAAATGTATTTTATTATTATTATTATTATTATTATTATTATTATGAATTCAGTGGTTAAATGTTGTGTGACCTCTCAAAAATCTGACTAGTAACAGTTTTTTTGTGTGAATGTCCAAAAATATGAAGTTTCTGAATGTATGTAAGTGGCTAGTTTAGAAAAGAAGCTTTAAAATGTAAAAAAGAATAATTATAGATAATTTATTGCTATTTTGTGAATAAAATGCAATCATGTAATTAAAAAAGTATTTCGAAATTTAATTAAGCCACATTTTTGGAATCTGATTATGCAATTCAGATTACATGTAATCAGTTACTACCCATTTCTGAACATGACATTTATTAAATCTTGACAACTGTGAACGGAGCCACAAGAGAAGAGTTTGTAGTGAAGGGGCAAATTTGCACTGATCAACGGAAAGCTTCTAAATTTGAAAGAGACTTCTGTGTCGGTTGGGCTTCCTATACATCACTACAATTTCAGATCAATTTAAAGAGACACCTTAAAAGAATTAAGATATTATTAGTGCATGCATTGAAAATCTAAAATATAATGTGGTCTGCTGGTCCTTCCGGGTTTGGAGACTCCAGGGGCCTGTTCCATAAAACAAGTTTACCAAATAAGTCAGGTTTATTTCAGTTAGTCTGGCTTACTGTCATTTGATTTGGTTTAAAATAAGTCAGACTAATTAAAACAAGCCTGGCTTATTTGGTAAACTTGTTTTATGGAACAGGCCCCAGGTGTCTTTTTCCAGGTGAGGTTTTCTTTGCTCCAGTGTTCCTGAGATTGTTTTGAAACAGTCTTGTTGCTAAAATCTTCTTTCAAATGTTGATTCATCTGCTGTGATTTATAAAGGGCTTGAAAAAGGATGGAACAACTGTTCATAGACATCAGCTCCCTGTTGCTTCCTGTTACTTTTAGTTTGACAAGGTTTGTATATGTATGTTTAGGGGGGGAGGGGCTCTTGTGGAACAGCTGCTGGGTGTTTGACGCAGATCACCCTCCTTAACGCACACACGGCTGTCTTCCCAGAGCAGAGAGTACCATGCGCAGTAAAACTTAGGAGGTGTCAAATTTGTTGTTTGTTTACAGGTCAGCAAAATGGTGACACATTTTCCCTAGGAAGTGTTTAGACCACACAGACAATGGATGTGCCACCCAGGGAAACATTTTATAATTCACAACTGCGCCAAACTTTGAAAGGTCTTTGCCCACTAGTCAAGAAAACTAGAAAATTCTATAATTACAAGTTGCAAATGGTTAATGAGTTTTGTAATCATGTCAACTCCTGGTTCTGGTTGGTTGTAGTAACCTGCTAATGTTCTGTTAGCACGTTGCTATGTTATTCCTAGAGTGTTCTGGGTGCCTTAAACAACTTTGCAAACATTTTTATTCTTATTAAGTTGTTATGCAGTTCTTAAGAGTGTTACTGTTGGTTGGATGATCTTTGCTAACTTTAAGTAGTTGTAAGCATGTTAGAGTGTTCTGACGGTTGAAAACATTTTGGTAACATTTTTGTTTTGGGTGGTTATGATGAGGTAGTTAGCATGTAGACACGTGGTTTTTCAGTTGTTCCTGCTTGCAATGACTTGGACTTGGGCATCTTAACGAAGCATATTGTATAAACAATTGTTAACGGATTGCTAAGCTGTTCTTAGGTTTATTCCGGGTGGTTGCAACCACGTTTCTAACGTGTCATGAGTGGTTGTTAGCACTCTGTTTGCCTCATATGGTGTTCTTAGTTGTTGCGACGCCTTTGCTAACATGATCTGAGAAGTTGTTATAAAGTTACTCTGTGGTCCTTAGAATGTTCTGGGCATTGCTAAGAGGTTTCATTGGATCTGAGTTTTTAAAGTAAAATGATGCCACCTCAAAATCTATATGATACTTAGTCCATGTTCGTAGTAAGTTTATGGAATCCTTTTACTCATTTTATCATGCACCAGGTCTGATCATTTAGAAAAAAAACATTGTGATTTGAGATATTTAGCACAAACTGTTTGGCCCAGGTATTCAAATATTGATTTAGGGGAATGAGTATCGAATTATGTTTTTCATATAAGCAATTAAAGTTGCTTTCCTTAATCAGCAGCACTAAAATCAAATGCCTGAAGTACTATTAAAGATCCATTAATAAATCACAACAAAGCTCAGAGATCCAAACAACCGTATGACCTCCTGGTCTTGAATACCTGACCCACTATGGTCGTCAGTGAAGTTGAGGAGCTGAGTCACGTCAAGTCAATTCTTGTGGTGTATGGTTTCTGTGCTTTGAGGAGGGGACGGCCTTGAAACCAGAACCTCGGCTGCTGAAGTGAAAGACCCTGGCCCGGCCTGTCCAAAATATCCTGGCTTCCTACCCTCAGAGATGCCTCTCATTCTCACCCCAGCTCCAAAGACTGGTTTCCGCATCATCACACACTTAACCTTCTATTATTACCTCTAACACAAACACACAGGAGAGGGCCAGCAGACAGACCCTGGGGGCTACAGCTGAGAGAGACCCTTGTGGCTTCAGACCACTGGAATGCCTATGTGTGTAACTTCATCCCAAGCTTGGCTGAGAGGGGAATCTTCAGGATAGGGACAAGGTCACAGTGGATGTGGAGTGGGGTTATGGGAAGAGTACCTTTATATGGTGCCAATCCAGAGTGGAGATAAGTCTCTTTGGCTGGCAGCATGATGAAGGTATTACAACATGACGAATATTTTGGCTGTTGCTCATTGATCCTGGCTTCATAATAACTTGAACAGGAGCTGACAAATAAGAATGTACGCCAATAGTGCTACGGACATGATTGATATCTCAGATTGTCTGACTTGCTATTACTACTTGTGTTGTATTTTTTACGTGGCAGATGATTAAAGTGGTCAAAAAGGGCATGTCCTATACATTGAAGGAAAGATTTGAGTATGGGACATAAAATCATACTTGTGGATGATTTTTGACTATAAACACTATAAAATTACAGTATATCGATCAGCCAGACGAAAGAAATCGGCCTTACAGCTTGGTCATGGCTTTTCTGCAGACTGGCTTTAGGTTTTTGACTGCTGTTTAATTAGCATACCAGCGGATGCACCATTTCTATAGACATTTAAACATTGGCTTTACAACCTGAAGCTATACAATGTTGTGGTACCTTGAAAAGCTCATTAAATGTTATTGTGATTGCTGACACAGTCAATGTGTCTGGCGTGGTTGAATCCGGCATCTACAGTATGTACAGTATATGCTGTATCTATGATAAAAACACTTTGGCAACCACATAGTCTCTCGCAATCACCCAGAACATGTAACTATAAAACGACCAATTAGCAAATGCAGACGTTTTGTAAATTTCCAACTGTAAATATATCAAAATGTAATTTTGGATTAGTGTGCAGTTTTTTTTTTTTTGCATATAATTTTTCTGATCTGCAAGTGTCCTTGCATGACTTAGTCTACTTAATGAAAATTAAACCACTGTCGCCTGCAGGCAGTTTGACATCATCACCGCTTCTTAAACAGAGTGTGGCAGAGCCCCACTGAGAAAAAGATCTTTTACTGGCTCATAATAAAAACATGCAGCCCTCTGCCTCAATGTCTGAGGTTATTTTGGAACAGTCTTATTGACACTGAGCTGCCATTGTTGGAATGAAAAAGGGATAGAGGGATTTGAAAGGAGATCCTCACATCACAGAGAGAGCGCTTGAACCTGTACGCACAAATGGGCAAACACTACAGGAAAATGAGAACGTCTGAGCTCCAGGGATTTTAGTTGAATAGAGCATTTAACAAAAACTCTGACTTAAAGCAAGGGATTTTTTGGAACTAAGAAGCCCTGAAGTGTCAGCATTGAGCCTGGTCTAAAAAGTTTCAACTTCTTATTTTGAAAGGTTTCAAAATGTACAGACATACAGATCTGCATCAAAGCGTCGTACCTTTAGAAACCACTTAATAAGGTCACAATTTTTATGTTTGGAGAGCCAGTTCAGTGTGCTCAGATATATGGGATGAATTACATGTTCACACCATTAATTCCTGTAATGATTTGCTACAGCTAAAGACATTAACTCAAAAGGCAAAAATAAAGAACTAAGAAATGGGCATTTGATTGCTTTTTTTCAATGCTGCAGGCAGTGCTCAGTCATTAGCAGAGTGTACCAACTGCTCTCGACACAAGAGGTTCATCATATTCAGCTGCTGACTTCAATCACAGAAGAGTACAAAAGACACAGTTGGCTATCACTTGTTTTGTCTTAAATGGATCCTAACCTTTCACTCTGTTTGCACTATTGCACAAATGGTCTGATGAAACAAGATACCAGGTGTCAACGTGATTTGCAAAAATAATTGGTGTGTTCGCCTTAGACTGTACCTTGCCATTTGGCGAGATTTTGACGTGGGAAGTACTTTGTTGTCGCTCGGTTGGCAGAGCCAACTAATGGAATTGGCTCTGTCAAACTGTTAATTTTGCATTTAATGAAGTGGTTCAAAAACTGAATCAGTGATTCTTTTGCCTTCATGTTGTCCTTGACAAATTCCAGGTACATGATCAAGGTAAATTGTACTTAGTTTGTCATCTGGGAAACATACAAGTATCTTCTGTGGCTTCCAAATAGCAGTAAATGGGCAAAAATATTTCTACAAAATAAGAAAAATTTGGACATTGTCATGGACACAGTCACTGCTGAAAAGGATTCAAATATGCAAACGTTGCTGGGAAAGAGAAGAATCTGAAGAGCAGTCCTCAGTTTAACTGTTCAGAACAAACAAGGGACTGATCAACAACCATCATCAAAAGAAAAAAAAGTATTAAGAACCAAGGGATCCCAAAATTTTGAAGGGGGTTATTTTAATAATTTCAGCTATTTGGGGATTTTTTTGTGGACTATATGCAAACATACTCAGAATAGTATTAAATAAAATACTACTACTAATAATACGTTTTATAATCTTTAATTTTGTTAACATTATTCAAATTGACATGCATGTAAAAATTTGAATCAGCACAGTATTAGTAAATCAGTTTGTTGTTGCTCTAATGACCTGCCAGTTGTGGGTTGCATGTTAATGTTCATCCGCTTGGCAGGACAATATCCACTCATTGGTCTGGGTCATGCATTAAAAAGCAGCAAAGCAATACGTGACTATGAAATTATGGCGCTTGAACAAGCATTTGTGGATAAATTTGACGGGATAAACAAAATCCGGTTGTTTCACCACAAAACATCATTAGCCGACATTTAACAATGTATTTGACCTAAATGACTTGATGATCCCATTAGATAGAGACTTTTTTCATCGGATTAGACTTCATGTTAACCTCCTCAAGAGAAATGTAAATGATGAGAACAAAGCTTAATCTGAGGGTGACCTGGAATGTAACTTGAATACTGATAGAGTGTCAACTAACTCACAGCAGACTTATGACCTGTCAATTGATATTTCATGTATCTTGTGAAGGATTACATTTGTCGACTGTTTATTTCTATCTCTCTCACTGAATTATCAATATTCCAAAACCTATAAGGGTCATGATATACTAGTGTCAAGATAAACACCCCTTCTTGGAATAAAAGTTTAGTGCAGGTGAAATAATAATTTTCTGATAATAATTTTGTTATGAGGACTAAACAAAATTCTCTAAAATGAATCATAGCCTGCGTACAATTTAAACTTGGCATAGCATGGAGGTCAGTTTGTCCATCGAGGTACTTGTTCCCAGGGACAGCAAACACTTATTAAACTTGAATAAAGCCTACAGGTACGTGGAATGATTTCCTGTTAGCCACAAGCAATTATTGTGATTGGACGCTGGGTTGCTGAAGTAAAAATAAATTAATAAATAAACAAATACCCATCATTTCAGGAAATATTTGGTTAGAATGTCATAATAAAATGAAAAAGATTCATACCATAAGATTGGGCTCTTATGTGCTTATTATATAGGATACATTAATTTTACTTCATTGGTAGCTATAACGACATATCATTTCCGTGCTGTGGACCATAATTGTCCGTTACCTTTGTAAAACAAGAAGTTGGAAAGCAAATTGCACCATCTAGTGGATATACAGAGAAGTACTGAAAACAACAGATGATGAACAGTGTTCACAGACGATTAAGGGTGCTTTCACACCTGTGGTTCGGTTCATTTGGTCCGGACCAAGGGCATCAAATGATACATTGTAGCATTTTTCTGCCGTTTTGGGTCCTTTTCACACCACACGGATTGCTCTGGTCCGAACCAGTTGAAACGAACCAAAATGCAGTCATGTGACAACATCTACATCACTCGTTGGCCAGA
>JAUCMU010000043.1:4262380-4302748 GCA_032275025.1 Enteromius treurensis
CAGTTGGGTCTGTTCGAGTTCGGATCATGTTCTCACCACAAGCGAACCGCTCCAGTGTTCGTTTGAAAGCGTACCGATACCACCTCTTCAAGGAGGTCTCGGTACGCTTTTTTGGTCCGCTTTTGGTGCGTACTCGGGTGCGATTGTTACATTCACACCTGCCCAAACGTACCGTACCAAGTAGGAAAACGAACTCAACCGTGCGATTCAACCGAACTAAATGAGGCAGGTGTGAAAGCACCCTAAGGCTTAAGCCTAGTCCAAGACTAAATGTTGAATGTGTTTCAATTTAAATAAACTTGCACTGACTGATCTTAAAACATGTCTCTGCCTGGGTTATGTCTTAAGATGAACACCAGTAATGCTTTTTTCTATGGCAAGTTTTTAGAAAATACTAACATTACTTACAATACTTACAAATACATTTTCTAATTGAACCTAATCCTGGCCTAAAGACTTGGCTTTCTGCAGACCAGTCAATTCCTCCCACATTGAATAATTTCTTTTTTTTAACCTTTCCTTATGCAAGACACTGTCATGTTAGAAGAGAAAATCTGTCTAGATTGTTTGAAGCAAACAATTCCCTAGAATTTCATAATTATATGCTTTAACACCAAGATTTGTACTCATGACAAATTACTGAGGTAGTCAAAACTGTTAATTAGAAGGGGGCGTCCCAATACTTTTGGCAATATCTGACATTTTCTCTATTTCACGAGTTCGCTCTTCTCCTTAATTAATAGTAAGTTGTAAGCAGGTTTGGTGTGCTGTCCGGGAAGCGAGCTGGCAGAGTGGCGAACTCCGAACCCTGGTGGTCTGAGCCCTAGCGAGGGCAATGGTTCAGCGCCCGGCTCGGCTTCCAGCTGCCCCCTGGAGGAAGGAAGGAACTAAGGGAGGAGAAAGGGCTGGAGGAGGGATGCAAAAGAGTGAGATGTGGATGAGAGGGAGATGGGCCTATTTATAGTAGGTACGGAGGATGTGATTGGGTGGTTAGAATTAGTTAAATTAGAAGCAGCTGCGATTAATTACCGCTCCTCTCGAAACTTTGTTATTATCAAAACATGCACTTATTGTTCAATTAAAAGAAGATGAAGAAATAAGGCATCTACTTGGGAAATGAACCACCAATTTTCTGTTTGTATTTACATTTCTGTCGGGTTTTTTTTTACATAACAACGTATTATGTGAAATATATGATTACATCACACTGTAACAGGAGATCCAAATTCTTTTGAAAAGCCAAACCATATTATTTAAAAAAAAAAAAAAAATACATAGCACACAACTGAAATACAAATAAAAACCATTTTGGTTTTGACCATCTTTGGACAACCCTTGAGTAACCCTTCTACCTGTGGGACAGCATTTGTGTTTTTAGATGATGAGACTGTGCGAAGGACTTCTGACACTGTGTGCACTGGAACGGCCTCTGACCAGTGTGAGTAATATAGTGTCTCTTCAATTTGGACGGTGCATTGAAGAATTTGAAGCACATGTCACACTGTTGGGATTTCTTCATTTCCTCTTCTTGATATCTGTTTGAACAGTTATGCGCATACAAGTTCCTTATGGTGCGGAAACTCTTATTACAGTCAGAACGAAAGGGAAGGTCATGTGGAGATTTGATAAAGCATTCACCTTCATCCATAAAGTCCTCAAGCTCCACAACAACTTCTGGGAGTCTGGGAACATCAGGACAAGAACTGGGCTTGTAAGAATCAGGGGCACACCCTGTAACAACAGAGTCCACAAAGGCAGAATCTTCAATATCATCCATGTGATGTGCCCATTTTCTCTCAGCTCTTGATTCAGGGGTATTATGAGTTCTCATGTGTACTTTTAGATGAGAGCGTTCTCTGAAGGCACGGCAGCATGTTGAACACTGAAAGGGCCTCTGATTCGTGTGAATAAGACAATGCCTTTTTAGTTTGGATGGAGCACCGAATTGTTTATGGCACACTGGGCAATCATAAACCTTCTTGCTTCTGTTAGAATTCTTACTTTGCCACATCTCTGAATTTACAGCATTGTTTTTAGTTTGTGTTGTGACACCGGCTTCTTGTTCTTCCTCAGATTCTTGGATTTCCTCCATAAACTGGCCTTCTGAGGGATTGGAAGAATATTCAGAACTCCACCCTTTATTTAAAAGGGAATCTTGCACATATACATCTGATTCACTGTAGTCACCACTCATAATTTGAGATGCCACATTTTCTGTTTTTATAGTTTTGTTTTGGTGAACTGGCGACTGTTGTTTTCCTGTTGAACTAGCATTATTTTGGACCGTTAGATATCTTGGAGAGGATTCTAACCTGGACTTGGATGTTTGGTTACAGGGCACACTGTTGTCTTTATATCTCTGGAGAGGTTGTGTCCTGCTCTTCACAGGATTGTTGTGAGTTCTGAAGTGTGCTTTTAGATGAGATCGTTCTCTGAAGGCACGGCAGCATGTTGAGCACTGATATGGCCTTTGATTCGTGTGAATAAGACAGTGCCTTTTGAGTTTGGATGGAGCACCAAATTGTTTATGGCACACGGGGCATTCATAAATTCTTTTGCTTCTGTTAAAATTCTTACTTTGCGACACCTTCACATCATTGTCCTTACTTTGTGTTGTGACACTGGCTTCTTGTCCCTCCTCAGATTCTTGTTTTTTTTCCATACACTGGCCTTCTGAGTGTTTGGAAGAATTTGCGTAACTCTGTCCAGTGTGAAGATCCAAACCTTCTAGAAGGGAATCTTTCAAATACACATCAGAATCACTGCAGTCACCACACATTTTTGGAGTTTCCATAACCATATTTTGACCTTGGTGCACTGTAGCAGAGTCTTCAGCTCCATCTTGTAAGGATATCTGCACATCTTGTTCCTCAGACTTCACAGCATTACTAAAACAAACTGAACTATTCTGTTCCAAATGACCAGCAATTATATTGCAACCCTTTTTTTTGTGGATCCTCACATGGCACTGCAAATGCCACCGAAATTGAAACGATTTCAAGCACACGTTGCACTTAAATGGCCTGATATCTGTGTGGCTCAAAATATGTCTGGCGAGCTTAGAAGGATATGGAAAGTTCTTCATACAGATGGTGCACTGATTCACACCTTTATGTGTGTGCTTGAGGTCAGTTGGGCGGGACGTTGGGATCTGCACTTCAGTATTGTCAAAGCTTTGAATCTCCATGGTACTTGAATTTGACTCAGTGCTTTGGCATTTAGATTTTTCATGCATTTTGTTCTTTAAAGAGTCTAGTATCTGAGGTAAACGCACATTTCCACCATCTTCCATATTGTCCAAAACTTGAGGTGTTGGAGATTTGGCACCATGCTCCTGCGGGACTCTACACAACCCAGAATTACCGTTTCTTTTTCCTGTGTGTACCTTGAGGTGTTTATGGAGATAATAGGCTTGCTTGAATGACTTCCTGCAGATTGTGCAAGTGTAAGCCTTGTCATCAAAATGAACGAACCGATGTCGAGTAAGTTTTGAGGGGAAACTGAATTTCTTCAAGCATATTTCACATTGATATCCACTTTTCTTTTTGAGTTGAAGCGTACACAAGCGATCAGAAGACTTGGATACTGGAAAGATCTCTTTTTCTGCAGACGTGACGGCATCTGGTGATGAAGGGTTGGTGTGAGTTCTGAAATGTGCTTTTAGATGAGAGCGTTCTCTGAAGGCACGAAAGCATGTTGAACACTGATATGGCCTCTGATCCATGTGAATACGGCAATGCCTTTTTAGTTTGGATGGAGCACCAAATCGTTTAAGGCACAACGGGCATTCATAAACTCTTTTGTTTCCATTACAATTCTTATTTTGCAAAACTTGTGCATTTGCATCATTGTCCTCAAATTGCGATGTGACACTGGCTTCTTGTTCCTTCTCAAATTCTTGTTTTTTCTTCGTCCGCTGATCATCTAAAAGTTTTGAAGTATATGCAGTTGTCAGTCCAGTCTGAAGATCCAAGCCTCCTTTATCTAGAAGGGAGATTTGCATCTGACCCGACATCTGGCTTGAAATGTTAAGCAAGCTCTTTACGTACTGCAAAGAGAGAACGATTTTAGTGCATCCATTCCTTAAGCAGGTATACAAATATGTTGGTTTTTAAAAGCACAAAGCCATTTGTATTGTTGAAAACAGTTTGTATGTCAGAACTAGGACACATACCGCGAGTTTCACAGACAAGGCTTAAGCTAGTACCAGACTTAATTGCATGTTTGAGCTGTCTCAGATGAAAATATCTTGCTCTGGCACATCTTCTGTGTTAAGATGCCTAACTGTAATATTTTCTTACAAGGCATTTTTGTAAAAGTTGCTTAAATATCTTAATTTAACTAATGCCTAGTCCTGGCTTAAGCTAAGCCCAGTTTGTGAAACCGAGCCTAAAAGTGTCTCAAGGAGAGCCCATCTATCACGTGTAGGTTGTAAATAGTATCTCTGTAGCCATTTGCGCATACTAATAATTAATAACATTGGGTGAAATTAAGTGGGTGAAACTAACTCTAAAGTTAATTATTGAATTTAAGATAAATGAGATGTGATGAGGTAAGAATGAATTTTGCAATAACTTCACCTTACCCGCGGGAATTTTGTGATGTTAAATCGAATTTTTTTTTACCTCAATGTGTCATCATTTCGGATGTTTGCGTTCGAAACAAACAAGTAAACAATTCATTAACAACAGTTCTGTCCTCTCAAAGCTTTAGCAAACAGACGCTACTTCTTCTTCTTCTTTAATGTTCTGTGGCGGTTGGCACCAGTTTAATGCGAAATTCCGCCCCCTACTGCCCAGGAGTACGAAGGCCAGCCAGAGGAGAAACGAGAAACAAAACTAAATCATTTAAACAAACCTGTTTCCGGCTAAATGTTTTTTATGGAAAGTTATAAAGCGCATTTTTGACTGTTTCTCTTTTGAAACGGATTGCAAATCGAAATGGATTCAATGTTAGCTTATATAAACGCCACATTTTATCATCCAGCACACTTTGGCTGAAACGGTTTTGTGGTTAAGGAGTATTCCGTATTGCTTGGTTGTTTTATTTGATTTCAGACAACCTTGAAACAGCTAATTCGCACAAACAGAGTTTCGCCACTAGATGGCAGTGTTAAGCTGTGTGCCAGGATCAGGGCACAGACATGATAAGCAATGTGGTTAGTTCAGCTTTGTCGAACCTTGCATGAGGTGAGTTTAGTTAAATAAATACAGTTGTATCCTATGACATCCATCTCAGATTTTGAATACAATTTTAAAACATTCAAATCATTTTTAAACACTTCTCATGGTTACAGTAATAGGCCTGCAATTTTTAATTTCTTTAGTTTGCTCAAAATAACGTAGGCCTAAATCTTTAACTGAAATGTAAGTTATTTGCGATGTTTAAGGTATGCTGCTCAGGGTGTTTTAGTGGAATATTGCTTTAACATGCTCTGTTTTTAAACCACCCTCAAAATAAGGGGGTGCACATTTCAAAGAAGTCACACGCAAAAGGAGCACAGTTTGTGCAACCACCCCATCACCGCGCGCTTGTCCATGCAATTAGCCCTTATCTGTAAGCGCTTTAATTTTCTGCGACATGGCGCGAGCGGCTCGGGCCTGATGGATGTGACATTAACGGGAGATGAAGCCGGGGAGATTGGACGCTGCAGTCACATAGTGGCATTTGTCACTGCCCCGGTCATGCAGATTGCGCCAGCACCGGCCACTGACTAAGATTAATGACGACGGCTCTCAGTCGTTGTTTCTCTCTGTGCTTGTGTCGAGCTCGAGTCTAAATACCATTCACACACACCCGTTCTTTATGATAAGACCTCATACATACAGACTGTACAAGAGTCATTATTATTTCCCGGTAATTACATTTAAATGCAGAGGTGCTCGGTAAGGAAACCAACACTATTACATGCTTGGAGATTTTTCAAAATAGGTGTGCTATTAGCCTGCTTTTAAACTTTTCATAAACTGCAATGACGCATTTCCGCAACAAACATCGTAATTTTGTTTATTATAGGCTCAATTTGATGTATATTTCTAAACTGTTTTGTGGTACAGTATTTTATTCGGAATTAAAAAATAGAAACGGACAAGTGGATGGTCTACTTTGCTGCTGGAGTAGGCCTAAATGGTAAAAAAATAAATAAATATATATATATATACACACACATATATTTACTGTGGTTTCCATGTACCACCATATAAATTTACTTCCTTAATCAAAATGTGCATATGGTCCATAATAAAATGAGTCAAATTTCCCTGTATTTTACACAATAAACAGGATATTTAGCTAAGGACTGGAATCATTGAGGCTCGAATATGGGTTAGAAACCAACCTAAAACCACCAAGAACATCCTAGCCACCACCCTGGTAACCACACAGCAACATAGGGGCAACCATTCCCAAACCAATAACATTGTGGTGGTGAGTTTTGCAGGGTTATGCAGTGCTTTCACTTTTTTATCTGAAAATGTGAAAAATCTAGTTTCCGTGCATATTTATTTATTTGCATTGTTAGCTTTATTTGCATTTATTTTGCTCTCTCTTTTTTTACCCCATAGCCTGCACACACATACACACAGCAAAGTAGCACATGCAGACCTATATCATTTTTGAAGTGGCAAAAGCAGGCTGATAAATCGGGACCAAGGGATGTCTAACGATTAAACCAAAATGCAATTCTTGGAATCTCTTACAAAAACGCTGCGTAGGATCATGAAAGGAATTCCTAAGAAGTGTATGAGACCTCCACGTATCCCCTCAGTTGTAATAAGGGAGAGAGCGGTAACCCCAAACTGGCTGCTCGGTTGCACAGAAAATGGTTTTCCTTGACAAATGAGGTGATGCGGACCAGGCTCAGATGGATGGGGGTTTGGGCTGGTTGTATCAGGGCTCTTGGGATGCTGGGTATTTACTCAGTCATTCATCATCCTCTGGCACATCCACTTATACAGGATCTGCACCGCACACCCATACTGATGTAATTCTCCACATGGAGAGCTGAATTACCATAGCCTGTACTCAGTGTGTGTACGGATATGTTATTGTGAAGCGTGGAACAATTTTCTGGATGTGCATTTGTTTACTTTTATGTATCGGTGAACCTCAAACTGTAGCAACATACTCTAATTTGGTAAATTGGTGGCTAATACATACAATCTCATTCATATCTTTTCCTATGATCATAAGGTCAGGTTATTCCATGAGTGTATTTATTCTAACATGCCCTTGATGGTGTGAGGACAGTTGTACCACCTTTGCCTTAATGCCCTAACACGTTTACAATTCATTTTATTTAAGAAATGATAAACATTTCGTCATGAAAGAGATTGAGTCATGTTTTTGCATGTAAGTCGCACCACATGACTTTGTTGGTTACACCAAAGGACAGAGATTTGGTGCACAACAGTTTTTGTGTGTGTTTTAATAGTATTTGAAATAAAATAACTGTTTTGCTATTAATGTTTAATCTTTTGTACAACCCGCTTACACCCCACTGACAGATGTGAGGTTGGACCTTTATTTCTAAAATGAAATTAAACAGTTTCATAGGAATCACATCATGTAAAATCATAAAACAACTGCTAACTTTTAAAATAATTAAGCTGACTCATTAGATTTGAGATTTGAGATTTGTTTTAATGTATCCATGCCGCTGTAAATTGGTTATACCACCCTTACAATTTTAACTTTATAATTTAAAAATGAAAACATTTTTATCATAAAAGAGTTTGTCATTTTTCATGATAGTTGTACCACATGACTTTGTTGTTCGCACCTCATGACAGTCATACCACATATTTAGGTTTTTCTCATTCGTATGCTTTTGTAAAACCCACTCTACTAATGGTTAGGTTTTGGTGGTTAGGTGTCGACATTAATGCTTGGTTGTTGTTTTTGTTTTTTTTCTAAAAACCAAATAATTCCATATCAATTACGTTGTATGAATTAATACAAAATCATCACCTTGAAAAATAGTTAAATTTTCTCATATAGCCGGCTTTTTCCGTGTAATAATTCTATAGTGTGAATCAATTTAGCTGTCATAATTTTATCTTCAAATAGGCAAGAACCCTCCAGAAAACACAAGCTTTTAATGAGCACATCCCATGATGCAAATTTTAATTTAAACAGCTTTGACCCTGGTCTCCAGTCATCTATAAACTAGCATTGTCATTCATTCGTCGAAGCTGTTCTGAAATGACAGAAGCTCACATCATCCAAATGTTGAGCATCGATCTGCCCAAGTTGTCTTGCTGTCCGTCTGTAACTCCCCTCCCTATTTGCTTATGCACCTCTTGTAATGCCAAACGTCTCTGCACGGACACCATATCCCATCATCCTCCTGATGCTAGTTCTTTCTCAGCATGGGCTCCAACCGGGGCGCTCATGCGTGAGTGACATTTGCTCCAGCAGAACATTGGAGTTTCAATCAAACCACATGGGTCCTGGGTGTAGTTTGTTCTTCAATACAGTATAGAGTGAAAAGACAATATTTACCCCCACATGGAAATCCCATGTGGATTCACCCTCGGCCGGTTCCTGTGTGCCAACTGTCTGCCCCGGAATCCCAGGGTGCACCGGGAACAGGCTGGTAATGTGGCACAGGGTGATGATGCAAGCAGCAGAGCTCCCTGGGGAACATGAATGTTGATTAAACATGTGCTCAGCCTTGGCTATTGAGCAATGGGACGTGGAACAAATGTCAAACGTTTGTTAATTTCTCTGCAGCGGAGGACTTATCAGTGGAGGGGGTGGAACCCACACCAATGAGGCGCGACCCCAATGAGAAACCGATTGGCCAGCCAGACAAGATCAATCTTCTAGAATCAATTTTGAGGAAGGAACAATGTTTCTTGTCGGCGTGTACGCATGTGCAGTTGTGGTAAGTGTTTCTTTTTACTAGTTGTTGGGAAATGCTGATAACAAAATAATTGAACAGGTGTTGCTCTTCTAATTGTGGCATAGAAAAAAGAAACATGAGGTTTGAAGTGACAACCTTTTTTAAAACCGTGCCAAGTTTTTTGTAGCATTTTTACTTTTTTATTGATTAATTTCCTTACCATTTTTAAGCAAAGTTTACATTTAATGTCTCTTAATGTCATGTGGTGTAACCATTGAGTAGTGCAGTATTAGTATAAAGTAGCAGTAGTTTATTAAGTGACAACATATTTTATTTGGCGGACAACTAAGTAAAATATTATGCTAAACTGCTTAATAAAGGTTAACCTAAAACAGTGTCATCCTTTTACTAAGGCTATTTTCATCATATTATCACGACAGTTATGTCATCATGACGTATATGACCTAAAATGTTTAAAACTCATTTTAATTAAGTTTTTAACTTAATTTGTAAATGTGTTTTTATTTTTTAAAAAGGAAGAAACTAAGTCATGTTTTTGTATGATAGTTGCACCACATGACCTTGCTGGTCTCACCACATGACAGTGATTTGGTGCCTCCTTTGGAATAAATGAATAAGCACTGATTTCTTTTAAAACAAATCAACCCCTGTTCATCAAACCAAATAAGAGTAGTTGAAGTAATCTGGCTTTTTGGATTTTGTGGCGGCACAAACTAAGGAAGCAGCATTTGTGGGAAACCTGAATTACATACAGTTATGCAGCTTCCACCCATCATTCAGATTCACCTTGTTGCTGGGGCAGCGGCTTAAATTGTATCATCACTCTGTGTCGAGGCATCTGACGTTAGGTGTGAACTCACAGCGTTCCTCAAACAACTGAAGGGCAGGCTGATGCTTAGACCTACACGGAGTTTCCTCGAAATACCTCCCCTGATAAAAACACAGAGTTGGAACTCTTTTGTTGAGAGCAGGATGTTAGGAGAGAGAGGATGCAGATGAATGGAAGTGAAAGGGAGATGCCTACGGGGTAAAACAAAAGAGTAAATGCGAAGAGTGAGGGTCTTCCATTTATACGTTCTCGCATCTGTGGATTGCCAGCCGTCAGTGTTCAGACCAGCCCTCCATTTGTCTTACTGCACTGTGCTCTGACAATGAACCACCGGTTTCCTTTATTTCCTCCAGTCCAATCTAATGAGCATCTTCTGTGCGCAGGGATGGAGGTTCTCTCCTTTGTGAGGGCCGGACAGGTGTCTAACTGAATGATGAATGTCCTTGCATCCTTCCATAATTGGCTTCTCTCTGTTTGGTCTCAGTCTGGCTGCATGTCTGCCGGGCGGCCACCTCCATCTGTCAATCAAGTTTGCCCCGTTGCCGACTGGCTGGCCCTCTGATAGCTATGCTAATGCGGCCGCTGGCTTCTGATTGGCTGCTGCTTGGCTGGCCTAGGCTAATCCATTATGGCCCTGACAGTAGTAATCTCCCCCCCAACACCGGGTCCCGTGTGCTAAACGTTATTTGACCGTTCCTGTCACGTTCCTGCTGGCAAACGGACAGCGAAGGTGATGGATGACCCTGCACAGAGCGCGCTCGTTCATCACCCCCTCTGACTTGTTTGTGTGGCACTGAAAAAATTAGGCACTGAGATTTTTTCAAGATTACTTTTTCATTAAGAAATGCTTTGCCCAAACAAGGTTGGAACGCGGCGGCGTAGGGGATCGCCTCGGCTGATTTTCATTATTAGCTAATGCCATATCACAATCATAACGATGATTTCGGGAGCCAACTGAGTGACGATTCTGACTTGCCGTGAACCTGTGACCGTGTTTATTCGGCGGAGTAATTGCGACAGATCGTCATGATAGATGTAATCAGTGTCGAGCGTCTGAAGTTGACATAAGTAAATATACAGTCGTGGGACTGTGGCTCTCGCCCATTAACTCCAATGGTTTGTTTTCTTACCTCACTCAGCGACTGCAGAGGGTCTTCGCACACGCTCCGGCCTGAAAAGAGATTTGCTGAGAAGACTGTATTGGATGTTGCTAATGCTAACATGGCCGCCGACAGCTCGAGATGTGAGGTCCAATGAAATCATCACTGAAGCCGGCCGGCCTCTTGTCTTCTTGAACAAGGAAACGTGGTTTTACTGAGACACCCGTGGGAAAGAAAAATCACGAAAGCCATTACTTCTTATTTCAACTGTTTCTCGCAGACAGTAATGAGATTAAATAGAGAACAGGTAGGTCTCTTGCTGCTTAGATTTTTCTCATGAGATAAAGATACCAGACACCCTTGTCTCATCTTGAATTTCAGAGGAGATATCAGCAGTGTCTAGGCCTAGTTTAGATAAAACGTAGCACAATATTTTTCAAACTTTTAAAAATTATACAAAATTATACATTTGTATCCGTTGTGAGTAGTATAAAAATATACAAATATACAATGTACAGATAAAAAAGAAAGAGCATAAAAATACAACTTTACATTTACCAGTTTACGATACCCTTTGAGTCTCAAATACAAGAAAAGCTATTTTTTAAAACTGCATCAAAACCCTTGTCAGACCAACAAAATCACCCTAAATGTTGGCCCAAGTAGTCAAATACCATTGTTGTTGAGTACCCAGCATGCATTGCAGCATGCATAATTTATGCAGTTAGTGTGATACTGTAGGATTATTGTTTTGCAGTTTTCTGACTTGCTTTAAAAAAAATTTTTTTGTTTTTCCTCATTATTGTTAGTTATGTGTTGTACTGTAATGTAAAAAGCTTTTCTTTTTAACGTTTGTTGATTTTTGATTGATTGTTACCTTTCTTGAGGCTAGTGCATCTAGTTTTAAATCCTATATAGTACGTTCAACCTCTTATATCCTTTTTCTGGACATTTTAGTCTTTTAAGCTGTTTTACAGGCACAGGTAGTGATGTCCACATTGTCCATTAACCTAAACGTAATTTCAATAATGTTGTAACTTTTTAAATGTTCTTTTTTTTTCGTCCAAAAAAAAAAAAAAGTAAAAAAAAAATAACATCAATGACAGTAACTGTTCATCAAAATATGATAGTCAGCATTGCATGGACAAACAAATGTACAAAGTATCTTTACTTAGCAGTGATTGACTTTTGTTGGGAGAACTTAAAAGTCTTACTGAATCAAGTTATAAATATTATTACGTTTAAATTTTTTTTTTTTTTTTTTTTTACAATGTACATACATACATACATAAAAATCTTAAAAATAACTAGCAGGTGTGCTTGCCAGAATAATCCTGTAAAAATAAAGCCAAAAATGTAATCATATGTACAAAACCTGTTCATTTTACAAACTACTGGTAAATCCTGCAGTCATCTTCTGCTAAAATCTATTCTAAGCAGTTAACATATGATAATTCGAAGCTCTTCACGAGTTGCTTTTGCACAAGCTGAAGTAAATAGAAGGTGTAAAACAGAAATATGGGAACACACACGACACTAAACTAATGCAACAAACATTATACTAAACAACATGAGTTGTGAAATAAAACTCTAAATATATAACAAATAGCTAAGACTATTAAGAAGCACAATTAGCAAATTGTGTCACACAGGGAATTCTGGGAAGGTCAATTTATGGTTTTCTAATTAAATAATTTAGTTACCAAGTTAACAGCTGTTTGAGTTTGTTGACATTTTGTCTTTTTATTATAGAGTTCATTTAAGGATTTTATAGGAGAAACATGTGAGGGAAAATTTCCACTTCAAAGAAATAAATTAAGTACGAAAGTCTGATATTCCTCTCAGAGGGCTTTGGTTCTGTAATGTTATTTTAAAACTACTCATCGCCGTGAAAACAAATCTGCAGTGTATATGGAGAGTGTGCTCTTCTTATTGCTCACTTTCAGAAGAACTTGTTTACATCATTAATACATGTAAAGGCTATCTCATACATCTGTCTCGGCCTACTATGCAAACAGTCAGAAGTGTTTTGTTTAAAATAACTTCACATAGCCACGGGCTGGTATAAGCTTCTTCATCTGATGACAGTGTCACTAACATTTTTTTTCACTTTATATCATTTTCATCTTTTATTTCTCTAAAAAATGTCTTGACTAGTTTTCTGGGGAGACTCTTGAGATATATAAACCAACAGTCTCACATTTGACCAAAACTAAAGATGAAAAGAGCAATGATAAATTCGAACAAAATAGAGTGAAGAGGATCCATGCCATCTGAAAAAATGCCTGTTTTGTCATGGCAGGTTGTATAAAAGATCTTTCTCTGTTGTTTTTTCCCCCGTTTTTTAGGGGTCAGCACGTGAGATTTATGTGATGAGACTGGTCTGTGTGCACTTCCTCTCTTCTCTGGCCTTGTCAGATCTGGTTGCAGACAGAGGGCAAAAACATTTGTCATCCGTGTGAGATTCTCACCACAGGCTTTCATCTGAGCTAACATAATATGGATGCATGGCATTTGTATGCTGGCTGATGTATAAGCATTAGATTTGCCAAGAACCATCTGACAAAAATTATTTGGATGTTTCATAATAAGCGTGTAAAAAGTGTGAGAGGTTTGGCTTAGTTTACATTAAAATTATAAGCACCATAATGTGACGCTCTAGTTCATCTAAAGAGTTTTTAAACACCATTTTCTGGTACTTGTGTAATTATTATTGTGACCTCTTTTTTTGAAGAGACTTGGAATGTTTGTACTTTAAAAATGCATTTGTCACAGTATTAAAGCTGTCAGAAATAATTCAGTGGTAACCAGTTGCAGAACTTCCAGCATAAAATAAATTAACAATTGATATGTATTTGTCAAAATGCTGGCTGTATGGGTGAAATATACCGAATGAAGTTTACTACTGCACAACCCTGGGCTATTCAAGTAAACTCTGTGTTATTTAAAATATGTAAATTCAAATTATACTAAAATAACATTTAAATTATAAAGGATCATTTAAGTTTGATATTGTAATTTTGATATTGTATTTAATATTATAATAACTTGCAGTACTTCTTTTCTTAAACACTAGAAATAAAAGCTACATTAAATTGTGTACAGTTACAGTAAGTAAAATAAAATGAATGCAAGAAAATACATTTGTCACAAGAGTGGCCTACATTTAAATAATATAAAAATATTATAAAATATATTTTGAATTATGACCAGCAGCGGCACTTAAATTTAAAATCAAATCAAATAATGATTGTTTTTGTCAGTGCTGGGCTAAGTTTACTATAATAAAAGACTAAGAAACTAACTAACTAAATGATAATTGCATGTTGACCGGTTACAGTACTTGCAGATTAACATTAAAAATATGATTCATTAATAGGTTAAAAAAGGACTTAAATTATATGCTTATTTAATACACACACACACACATGCATAGATATTTGTTTCTGTGAATTATTGTGACTTTCAATAGACTTCTATCACGTTTAAACTGACCAAGCAATATTTATTTTCTCCTAACCCTAAACCTAAAGAAACCCACTTGGATTGTACACCTTCAGCTACACATTTACTATTTTTAAAAGTTCCTTTAATAGAGAAAATTTCAAGTTTTACTATCCTTTGGGAGATATTTGTAGAACACACACGAGTAGAAACAAGTACACACACACACACACACTAAACTAAATCCTAAATGTTTAATTTACCAAATACCTCAACAATTAAACATGCAACCTTAAAATTCCAAGGATAGCTACTGTGTCTTTCCGCTGGGGTTTCTGGGGTTATGGCGTAAAGGGTGCTAAGGAACAGTAGAGCATTCCTGTGGGAAGACAATTCCTGGAGGACAGGTTCTGCTCACTAAGAAATCTGACTCAGGTGTCAACTGGAGTCATGTCCCCTGGCCAAACTGTAGCCGTCCCCTCCCCGACCCCCACCCAGGGCCCACGTTACCTCCGCCTGCCCTTCTGTCTGTCAGCTAAAGCCGCTCCGCTGAGGCCCGAGTGCAGAACCAGATGTGCTGGCTGAGTCCTGAAACATTCTCTTCCCACTGATATCTCAACCTGAAAGGTGTGTGTGTGTGTGTGTGTGGGAGAGAGAGAGGTCAAACTTTAGCTTGGCCTCTGAAAGAGTGTAGATTACCTACGAAGGTGGTGTTTATTGCTCCAGCACTGATTGTGTACTCTCCTGTATGTTTTTATCCTGTACAAGAACTACAACCACAAAAAAACAACATTTCGATTTTTGTTCCATTTCGTTTCAGCACAACCCTAATCACGAATCAAAGCCTCTAATAGTCATTATTTCGATCATAATGGGACGTGCTTGTTTGTGTTTGTGTGATCTGTAGCCGTATTGGTTTTATAATCACAGTCACATTTGAGTCATGCATCTCGCTTCACCCTTTCACCCACAATTCATCATCTCATTCCGACCGATATACGATATCTAATTTATCAACACATGCCCAATCTAAGCAGCCCCACACATGTGCGAGCAATTAGGCAAAAGAACAGTTGCTAACACAAACACCTTCTGATAGATGACACTCTAAATGTAAGGCCAAACCATGGCAAACATGACTCAAGGAACTGCGGTATCAATCAGATGAGCAGTGGCCTTTACTGTCACCTCCATTGATTAAACACACTGTTTGGAGTATTTGAAATGTGTTGCCATACTGAAGTCTGCAGACCATTGTGCTGTTTACTGTGTAGGTTCAGAGGGGTGACAATTCCTCTCACAAATGATACACTATGTCACAAAAAAGAGTATTAGGAACACATTGCCGACATAATAAGGGGTCACAGTCAATGGGTGTCTATATTTAAACCATATGTAAAAATATTTTGTCTACAGCATCCACAAGGGATCTGCAGAACAAGACCTTGTTGCTCAGAAGACTTAATGGAGGTCTCAGTTGTGTTTTATTTGTGTATCGACTTCACTGGCAACCTTTGGACAAATACGGAGGACTGAGATAAACGCTGACGTGTACTACAAAAACTAGAATAGCCTAGATAAATATGTCTTCTGATGAAAAATGTTTTGAGTTCTTATTGAAACTGAAGTGTTAGAATGCCGACGTGAACATTGTTAAGAGGTCTTTTTCTTGGAAGAAAAACTCGAGATGCAGGAGATCGGAAAGGTTCAGTTACCAAAACAATTAGGATTATATCTTGAGTAATTCGAAGGTTTGAATCTGTACCATTTTTTAAATGTCTTTTTTTTTTTTTGCGTTTATTTCATGAAAAGCACAATATATTGTAAAATAAATAATAATAATAATAAATAGAAAACATACAATTATATTATGAAATATTACTACAGAAAAATATTTTAATATATTTTAAAATGTAATTTATTTCTGTGAAGAAAATTCTAATTTTCAGCATCATCACTCCAGTCTTCAGTGTCGCATGATGCTTCAGAAATCATTGTAATATGCTGATTTGTGACTCAAGAATCATTTCTTATTATTATTAATGTAGGAAACAACTGTGCAGCTTAATGTCCTTTGGAAACCATGAGACATGTCTCTCTCTCTCTCTGTCTTCAGGATTGTTTGATGAACAGGAAGTTCAAAAGAACCACGTTTATATGCAATATAAATCTTTGTAAATTCCTTGTACATTTTTTTTTTTTACAGAAAACCTTAGTTGCAACAAAGACAACCTAACCTATTTTCTTTAATAAAATATTCTAGAACAAATCAAATCTCAAAATAAACAATAAAACAGGCACTAACTACAGTGTGTGTGGCTGTCAGATCCAAGAAAGAAAATGGAAATAAAAGTTGTCAGGTGAAAAAACCTGGACCGACATGTGTCACTTTGATTCCAGCGCATCTGGCCGATGGTTGAGATCCACTGTCCGGCACGACTGTCCGAATTGAGTTCCTTCTGATCTTAATAAAAGTGAATATCCTTCAGCTCCACAGCTGGGGACCCTATGCATCGTGCAATCCCGAATCTGACTCTTTTATTTATTTATTTTGGGAGGGGGTTGGGGCACTTCACTTTATGGCACACTCGGCGTTGTGCAATGAATTTAATGGAGGTTCTGATTGGTGGACATAATTTGAATGATACTTTGATGTTATTTAGCCATTTGTCACTGGGTTTACAGTCTGTTTTCCTTTGTGAACATTAGAAGACCTGCTTTAGCTCATCTTATAGGGAGCGGTTTAACGTTGATCAGCTTCCCGGGAGTTAAAAGAGAGAATGCCCAGAACTCGAGGCATGTGGAACAATCAGTGTTAGGAGCAAGATAGCTCTCCCGTTGGCCCCGTTCTCAACTTTGACCCCTGACCTCTTGGCACACGCGCTGCTGTAAATAAAGCCGAAGAGAGGCCTCCCCACCTAATTTTCTTTGGCCTCAAATTTAAACACCAATCCCTGTTCTGTAAGCAGGGGATAAACATCTCTTCACGTGGACCAGGTTCTCACCACGACCACTCAAGAAATCCAGAGAGAGGAGATATACACAATAGAAATTGTGTTTGACAAGTTAAATTCAGCGGCTCCGGACAAGTCCTTAGCTGTAGTCAAAGCGAGATGTAAACTATTGCTGAAATGAGGAGTGGTGTACGGAATTGCTACTGCCATGACAAGCTGATTCGTAAAAATCATTACGGCAATAATTCATTTATAGACTGTGATTTCATGGTTTAAGATGTTATTGCACCTAGTTGCACCAGTTGTGATTACATTTATGGCGTGATGGCACACCATTAGAGACCATCGCTTTTGTTTCAAACGTAACATTCTCTTCAGTTCAGTTTTTACAGCAGGACATGGTTCCAAATCAATGCTGAGGGAAACCAGCCAGAGAGGAAAACCATCACAAATGTGTGTGTGCCAAAATAAAGAAAAGGAAATCATTACGCTCTAGTAAATAAAATGACGAATACGGTATTTTAAATAAGCTATTAAGAAAATATTAATACACTTATATTAAGTCTGTTTCGTATTTGTAGGCAGGCTCACTAAGAGTTTTCGGCGTGTTCTTTTACGAATAAATAATATTAGCTGGGTGTGGATTGCTGGCTTCATTTTATGCTGTATCTTTTTGCGTTATGTTGCTCAGTGTGAGAAGGATGACCCATATTTCATTATTAAGCTGTGCTCTTGTTTCCGGCAGCTTTCACAGCGAATTTATCTCTGACCAAGATATACACACTCAGCATTAGAGTTATCTATATCTAGACTGGCTGTGCTCGAGATAATAATGCCGCTTTAAACTTGTTTTTATATTCCAGATGTAAAGTTTTTTTTTTACCGGAACGCATAAGTTTCATAACTACGCATATGCTGGAATTCCAGTATAAGACATTTTATAAGCAGCTAAATACTAGTTATTTATGGTTTAGCAGCATAAATGTTTGGCTTAATTTAAGACTGTTATGAGGTGAAACTCATTTTATAATACCCAGCCCGCCGCATGTTTCGTCCTTGTTTCCCAAAAGAAATCCCCTTCCTGTAACTTATATAGGCTATTTTATACCGCCTTCAACGAATTGTGCACTAAAACTAGCCTTTTATTTCCAAACATAACGAGCCTACACGCTCAGCAGTCGACCTAAAATAAAAAGAGAAAATAAAAGAAGGAGAAACAAAACGGATTGGAAGGTCTTATTAAAATAATTCCATTATCGAAAGGAATGAGCTGAAACGCAAGGGCGTTATTGCAGGTATTGTTGTGCCTGTGGCTTCTCCTCCAGCAGCGTAATTCTCCTCATCAATACTGCAGTGAGATCGTTACGCCGCTGACATTGATAAATGACCACCAAACTACAGCATTTTCTCACCAGTACTGCAGGCTAGAGAAACACAAACTGGAGGTCGAAATAAGCAGGGAAACGTCTGCAGGAGCGGTCTTAACTAAGATATCAAACAACATGAGAAAAACCATTTGAAAATGTCAGCGCGAAATTGCGTTTAAAACATGCTGGAGATGAAGAAGCGCGCGGGGTTTGTGTTTCTGAAAAATTACAGTCGCCTGATTTGGAAATATCGAATTAATGTGATTTATTTGTGCACATATTGCCTCAAACATTTTACAAAAGAGCTCTATACGAATTTTAATACCTTCTCTGTTTTAGAGGGTAGAGTACGTTTATGAATTTATTGAGGTTTTTTTTTTACACTTTATTGCTGTTTCGGTATTTATGCGGTATTAAAATTCTCAGTTTTTGTTTCCTATAGTGATTCGTTTTATTATTTTTTTGATACACGTCTGATATTTACACGTTTGAAGTATATATATTTTTTCAAACGACTAGGTTCGCGTTTCATTTTTCTTTCTTCTTTTTTTTAAACGAACAATTTATTTAAACATTATATAAATGCGTTGTAGCAGAGTTGCATTTTATCAGCAAAATAAAAATGGTTTTCTATAGCCAAAATGAAATTGAACTGCATATCGCGTCAGTATCGATTCAGTGCATGAAATAACATTCAAAGCAAGGATTTAACATTTTGAAAATGAAGCATTTATTACAAGAATTCGACTTTTGACTGTGTAGAAATACTGTACTGCTTTAAAAGACTCCTAAAAGGAAAATGGACAGAGCGGGAGGATCGATCAAACTTATCAGTACATCAACAAACATATAATCGACTTTTTCCATAGAGAAAAGCAAGAGCGAGAACGGACCAAAATGTACAACAAAATGCCATCTCAATTTTTTTAAAGGATCTCGACTGAATGCCTTTTTGACATTGATGTGTTTTACAAATAACATTTACATAATTATGTACAATGGATCTCTAGTGGTTAAAAACTCCTCCAGGCATATTTTGCCTTACAAGTTGCTCTCCAAATCGACAAATAAACGCACAACTCATTTCCTAAGCGATGCTTTTCAAAACATCTCATGTGGGGAAGACTTTGTGGTTTCACATACTGGAATTTGTGTCAGATGTGTGCCATAATGATCCCATCAAGTGGTTTCACTTCTTTCAGTCTTTGTAGAATCATAAATGCTAAGGTCTAACAACTAGTCAATGACACAAACCCAAACATAGAATATTTCCCAAAAGAAAAAAAAAACATAAAAACTCATCATACACTCACATTTTCAGTTCTTGAGGGCTTTTAGCATCTTTTACTATATTCCACAGTTAAATGCGTTTAATATGAGCGTGTGCACCTGTGCGTGAGGAGGTATGGAATATTTGCGTCTGGGGGCGGCCACTCTATGGTTGAGCAAAAGTGCACAAATGGTGTGGTCCCCGTGCTTCTTGACGGTATAACAAGAATAAATAAATAATTTAAAAAGAAAAGATCTCCAATTGTCTTTTCAGAAGTCTCTCTTTTGGCACAAATGCTTCAAGTCTGTTTTTGTAATGTTGGTGCTCCTGCAAACAGTCCTTTGGCATGGAGATATGATGGCCAGATGATGAGGGTGTCCGTGAGAGATTTGGGACGTCTCGTGAAGACAGGAGGTGATCGGACAGGGGCGTGATCAGGTGAGGATGAATGTGACGTTACTCCTCATGCCTCTGGCCAGCACTGGGACTATTCCTGAGGCCACCATCAAAACCTAAAGCATACAGTAAAAAATACAATATTAAGAGATTTGCTCACTAACATGTACACTGTGAAAGTATAAAAAGGAATATTCAGAGTATATATGCTTATATATATATATTCTTTTTTTTTAAATAAGCAAAAATCTGGGTTACAGTAAGGCACTTGCAATAGATGTGAACCGGTTAAAATACTGTTTTAAAACTTTTAAGTACACCGAAAAAAAGCGGTGTAGAAACAATTTTTACACCGAAACTGATATAGGAAATTTCACAAAAAAATGTAAAGAAATAGCAAATAATATATTAAATGAAATAACAAACCTTTAAGTAGAAAGACTGAAATGTAATGTCAAAATGTAACGTTTAAAATGCTATACAACTACTATTTAAAACAACTTTACAGCTAAAATGCTGTAACTCCATTTCGCCTTCATTTTTAAGAGTGTCAGTGCCTTACTGTATCCTCAATATTTCCTTTATTTGTATTTATTTTGAAAAACAAAAAAACTAGAGATTTCCAACCACAAATGCTGTCAATAAAATTGAACTTGTGCCCCAATTCAAAATGTTCCTTTGAAAAAACATCAACCTGCCTCTAACATCATAAATGTGTCTCTACCCGCTTAACGCAGGAAAACAGATCTTCATAATGATCCCAACGATCCACCAGCATATGGTGTTTAACCAGAGCGAATTAAGGACGGGGAAACATTCCTCTAAATGACGCAATTACAGTAACGACTCGATGATAATTCAATCAAAAAAAGGTAGGATTAAATAGTCTGGAAATTATTTAGTCTGCGTGTATCTTGCAAGCCGGAGCTCCTGATATCTCTATGTGTCTGAGGCTTCGGTGGGGGGTGTTAACCTCCGCTCACCTCCCCGCTCCCCTCCCTTCATTAGCAGAGGCTGAGGTTGTTATTTGAGAGGAAAGGGCTGTGTTGGCACGATTGGAGAACTGGATGCGGTGCCTATTTACATATAAAGAGCTCTATTAATCAAGGTAAGTGTCATTATGGAGGGGCTCATTGGGCAGCACAGTGTGGGTATTAAATAAAATTCTCCATGCCAGGCCGCCCGCGGCGAGCGATACGTCTTGATTTGTGGACTGTCAGAGACAGGCAGCGAAGATGGAGCCGGGGAAAGAAGGTGCGTGCGCGAGTGTGTGTGCGAAGGGGGGCGAATTGCCACCATAATCAGATTTCACACACCGAGTGAAAGGAGAAAGAGAGGGGATGTTCTAAGTACCAAAGCGTTTCCTTACGTTTATGATTTGGGAAGCAGGGAGGCGTTTACATGTAGTGCCACTGTCCATCCATACCCATGTTCATACCCATTCCCCCCATAGGACCTGCAAAACGGAGACAGAAAATGAAAGAACAATAAAACGCATGCAAATGCATTCAGCACCTTAATAACAGCACTACAAATGACTACCGTACGATTATTATAATCAAAGTGCAACTTACCGCCAGGCCGGAGACCCATGTGTTGTTGGCCGTCAAGCACAAAGCCGCCCATAGGCTGACCATCAGGGCTGTAAGCGGTTCCTTGACTTACTAAACACACAAAAGCACAACACGTATGTGATATGTGCATGCATTGTGTTTATAATGATAGTAAAAATGGTATAAAATAAGCCATCGCTTTACCTGCTCTGTTAGACTGATCAATCATGGGCTGCACGATTCTTCTTCGAGCATTGATAAACCTGGCAAAGAGAAGACACGGAATACATTTACTAAACGTCTTTATATTACTGACCACCCACGGTATATTTTACTCTTATTTAAACACTCTGGACTTTTACTACTGTGAGCTTTTTGCTATGATTTACTGCAAAATATCCCTTAATGCAGTGCAATCTCTCCTGGGCCTTTGGGTTAATGGACCTGTCAGGAGTCCACAAAAAAAGCTAATGTACTGTTTTAGCGCCAGAGCAAAGAAATAGTCTAATTTATCATGTAAACAAGCAGAGGTTTTGTTAATAAAGAGATTTTAACACCTTTTACAAATTGCGTGTGAGAAACATTCCGTTTAACGGTGAATTTTATAGGAGCAGACGATAAGAAAACAAATAGATTTATTTGATTTGCGTTGGATTTTTTCCTTTCTTCAGCAGTTTAAAGATAACCTCTGTTTTTAAGACTTGCTTTAATTGTGCTTCTTGCTGCAATATATTAGCAAATCAAGTAAAGGGGTCATTGCTCAATAAATATTCAATTGATATAGCATTGGCCTAGTAGCCTCAGGGTATGATTAGCCTAACTGCTTTTCAGACACTAATATGCTTCAGCAGCCCGTAACAGAGAGGTAGGAAATGCCCCTGACATGCACTGGGGGAAGGAATTACTCATAGACAATGAGTCTTAGCCAAATGTTTGCGAACACCTTATTTTGTTGCAGTAAACACATAATAGCGTATGTTCGAATTATGTGTAAACAAATTACGAATAAAATAAAAATGACAACCGGCTCAAAAATATATTGTAAAGTCAAATTTTTCTGATGTATTTAGGCAGAGATATCAAAGTTGAAATCAAAGACTATGCTAACAAAAATGTAAATGTTATTATGACAGTATATAAGTTATATGTTTTAAAATGCATATAGAATAAAACAAATTATAGAGAGATACAAATGTCATGTAAAAGGGTAAATTCATGTGATTCATAACATAAAATGTAAATTTAAAATGTAAAACTTGTATGATTTAAATTGGCAATGATAACAGATACCATTGGTCTGCTGTCAACAAATAAAATGGCTACAAAGTAAATAAACGTTCAGAAGAACTGAACGTTCCCTCAGAGACCTTGGGCAAACCTCATCATTGCTCCTATTCTTACTTTTATTTGCCTCATTGGGGCTTTGAACAGTGTCTAATAATAGTGTGAGAAATCAGGATCACCGGACTTGAAATGGAAATGTTACAGAGATCCCTAACCCCGACTTCTAAGTGCTGAGAGGTCAAGCTGGCAAGTCAAAAGTCAAAGGTCAAAGGTTACTCACCAGTTATTCACTTGTAAGATGGTGAGCCCTGTGTCCTGTGCTAGCTGCTTCTTCTGCTCTTCGGATGGGTAAGGGTGCTGCAAGAGAGAATCAACAAGAAAAATTATATTAATGTGTAAAAAACCTCTGCAGTTAATAACACCGCTGTCCGATGATCCATAAAGCTATAATGAATGGAACACGCAAATGTCTTCATTTTTTACAGTTGTGTATTTTTTTCCTTGCAGTCTCCATCAATAAAGCAAGTCAAGACGACCTGACTTGTTCTTAAAAACTAATCTGTTTAAATGACTAATGACCTCAAGCATCAAGTATACCCGCCCCATGTGAGACTGCAGGCAAAAAATTGGATCCCATATGACTCTTTCAGGAAATTACATCATTATGTATGATAGACTTCCCATATGCAGCCCCGAGTCCGAGAATTTCCCTGCGTCTTATTGGCTGAACGCTCGTGGTTTTGTTTGACATTATTTGACATTACTTGACAAATGATCGAGTGGGTGTGAAAGAGAGACAATGGAGAGTTTTGTTTAGGGTTGAATAGGGCTTGGCCCTTGGTGGCCCCGCGGTGGCCCCTGGCCCCTGATCCTCTTGCTCTCACTGTGAGTGCAGAGGGAGGGCAGCAGATGGCAGGCAGGGGTGAATGTATAGACAGCGCAGGGTCGTGGGTGTGCACCAATTTTGGCACTGTCACGGCCTCACCTCCCGTGGTCAGTGGTGAGGGATGAGTCCTGTTACATGTCTCGTTCCCTCTCTCTCACACACCGACGGAGATTTCCCTGCTCACCTCCTGGCTTGCTTGCTGTCATTGTGCTGATGAATGACTGTAAGCTCCGCCCCTTTTCTACACAAGCCAGTGACAGTCGACTGCGAGCTGTGTTCTGGGATCCATCTTTAAACTCTTATCACAAAGCACTCAGCAGGTCGCGGCGCGATTGTTCGCTAAAGTTTAGCGAGGAACCTGCGTCTTCAAAAGACTGAAGCAAGCTCGCTTTTAAAGAATCACTCATATTTGCACGAATTCCACTTTTGTCTGTTAAGAAGCCCCCTCTTCGTCCCCATTTGCATGCTTAAGGAGATCTCTCTATCTCGTCCCAGTGCAACTAACAGTTATAACTGTAATGTTCCACTGAATCTTAATGTCCCACCTTTCTTTAAGATTGGCAGCACAGGGGGTCTTTATCGAGGACCTCTGAATAGGTCACAAAAGATGGAGGCTTAGACTATATGTAAGAGCCCCCCCCCATCTCAAACGTCGCACACTGGCTCAAAGTAGAACCCGACAAAACGTAATCCTGCAGCTTTCATTCAGCCCGACCCCAAATGAATGCATGATCGCCTGGGTGTTGCAATGGGGGCCATTCAGAGCCCAAAGTCCCCTCTAACACTTTTTTTTTTCAGAGGACACATCCTGCAATGGGAAACACTTTTGCTTCACAAATCGCTCTGAAAAGGAGCTGGGAACAGAGAGAGGATAATTCAATTAGGCTCTCCTTTTTTATCTCTAAACTCTAAAGGTGGGTAAAAGGGAAAGGATTACTATGTGTACAGGACCTGTGTAGCCCTTTGAAAGTGCTGGAATTCTGAAAGAGAATGGGAAAGAGGAAGACGCAAGAGAATGGTGGGAATTTGAGGAGGTGGATTGGTGCAAATGTGTCGAAATACGAGGAGGTTGAGAATGCCACAAATCAACCCCAAACCAGCAACGTACTCAACCCCTGGGACGAATAGGGCCCTTGGTTTTGATAAGCGCAGTAGATGGGTGGGAAGAGAGACAGATAATAACACACCCTGCTAGTTTTAATGCAGTTTGGATGCAGGTCGCTGAGCTGAGAGTGGTGGGATTGAGTTAATTCGCCGAGAGAGGCTGTTGGACTAATTTTCCGAAAGGCTTCCAACTTCCAACCGGAAGATCTGAGAGCATCTTACCGTGAGATGCTGGAAGAGCCACGCCCGCATGATGTTGGTGGCAACTTTGGGGAAAATTCCTCTCTTCTTCTGCCGTTTCTTGTCTTGGTCGTCCTCGTCCCCTGTTCCCGGAGACGCCAAGCTGTTATCCAAGCCATCTCCTGATAAACAACAGCGTGAAAGCAGAGAGAAAGCAAAAGAAGAAAGCCACTTTAATGAGATAAAACATCACCTTCAGTTGTTTATTCAGACCGATCACCAGTGCCACTCACAAACACGATGTGAAAGAGCCACGCAGGGGGGCTTGTTTTGATTAGCAACAGTAACACAAGGACCGCGGCGAGCAGGAGTATCCATGCAGTGAGAGGGAACGCTAATCAACAGAGCGAGATCTCTACCGCTCTCTCTCGCTGTCTCAATGTCAGAGATCTCGAGGAAAGCTCTGCACCAACCCCAGTGCTATTAATTCAATGTGAGTTCTGTCTTTGACATGAGGTAATGAATGTCCAGGCTCTATGCTTGAATGGGGAATGGAGACTTGGCACTGCAAAGAGAATATCTGATCTGAATTAGCACTCAAAATAAAGTCGAAGAAACTTGGGGAAAACATAAATAAAGCAAAGCCTGTTAGCGGTAGTTGAGAAAACCGTGTTAGACTTTAGAAGTCAGTAACTGGTATACAGTGCCAGGGACAGAACGTATGATGCCTTACCGATAATTTACTGCTTACAGTAGCCTCAATAAAAGAAGTAACTAAGTTTAGTTGGTGGCTACATACAAACACTGCAGCTAAATACAGTAATAATTTCCTTTTCAAATGCCTATGCTGAAAGCACAGAAAATATGATTTAAATGTGTATATAAAATGTTAACAAAATTTAATTGCATAAATAACTATGCATATATTATAAACAAATTATGTAAAATACTTTTTTGAATGACTTTTATATAAATAAATAAATACTGACAATAATAAATAAAATAAATATGTATTGAAGTGATTGCTTAACTACTTTTAGCTATTAACCCATTTAACTATTTGAATTCATTTAGAAATATGTCAGAAGCCAAAACTTGAAAACAAGGGCTTGATAATGCATGATTTTTTTGCTATTTGAAAACTCGTAATTACGGTAATTACGACATGACGTGAGTAAGGCATTATGCTGTGAGATCAACTGATGCTTAACAAACAATGCTTTTTGAACTGTGAGCTCTCTGATAACATCAAGCCTGCTTTCATTCCATTACCATCCAATCTAGTTTAAGATCAGAGCCAGGCAGGAGGCCGCTTTTAAACTAAGGTTTCCGTCTTGTCCTCCTCCCCACCCTCCTTTCTCTTTCTTTCTTTCCATCCCTCTCTCCCGCTTCCATTAACTGTGCATCAGGCAAGATGATTTACTTTTAACAGTCATGCTTATTTTTCTTGCCCTGAGGGTAGAGATGCCTTGAAAGCCTGCCCGGAGGGTGTGTGAATAATGTATCTGAGGGACTCCTCCCCGGAGGCGGGACAGGAACCCTACTTTTCTTAAGATTGGCCCTGCTGTGTCTCCTTGTTTTTGGGGATGCATCAATCAAAGGCGACTGTATGCGCCATATTCATGCATTAATATTTCAGTTAATGAATAATGACATTTGAATATAAGAAGGGGGGTGGTAGATGGACTTCAGGCTGGCTGACTGATGCGGTAATAAAAATGCAAGTCAAGGGCAGGGCAGTGGTCTCACACTGTCTGTCTCCACACAACACAGACCGCTGTTTTTTCTCATTATGCTTTCAGGAGTTTGCATGTTGACCACTGACTTAACTGGCTCAGAGAAGAAAGGGTTTATTGTGAAATAATAGAAAGTGTTATATTCTGAAAGGGAACAGAAAATTAAAAGCAAAGAGAAGAGAAAATAAATGATGAAAGGAAAAGATGTATTTGTAGTGTAAAAGGGAATACAAAAATACAACTATGAAATGGAATATACAGAAAAGAAAAGAAAATGAGGTCAACACTTTTTAATATTTAATAATATTGGAACAATTTAAAAGGGAAGAAAAGTCATAAATATGAAAATCAGTATTATATTTAATTAGAAAATGAAATAAAATAGATGTTTTAAATGTCTTAAAAAAAATATCAAGACGATAAAAGATAAATATGGAACAATCACGTGTGAATACAAGAGGTGATATTTTCCTTGTGCTTACAAAAATCCTATGAATTGAATAAAACAAGTGAACGAAAAAAGTAACACATTTAAGAAAATAATGAAACACTATAAAAGACAATAAGAAAAAAAATTTTTATAAGTTTACAATGCGTTTATTAAAATCAAATATGTGAAAGAAAAAAAGTAAAAAAAAAAAAAGAACAAATAGTATAAAAACTGATGACTTTTAGGGAAGAAAAAGTGAAAGGTGAAGCTATAGTAAGAAAAAAAAAGGAAAGGGATAGATAAAGAGAGCTGGGTGAGATCCTTACATCTAAGGAAGACTGAAACACTCTCCCCCCCCCCCCTTCTCTTCAAGCCTCTCTCCTCCTGTTCCAGAAAACGAAGGCCGCAGGGCTGATCCAACCCGACGCTAATCGCTTCTGACTGTTCCCTGGCAACTTGGCCCATGCAGCCTGTGTGACTGCACTCTCTTTAAAGGCTGCTGCTCTCTGCAGCTCCCTGAGCCCTACCTCACTCCCCGAACCCAAAGTCTGCACGCGCAGCGCAGAGGGGGGCCAGAGCAGCCGGGAGGAAGGCTGGAGTAAGCCCTCGGGCTGTTTAGGGAAAAACAGCACCCTAAGACATGGAGAAGAAGAAGCTTCTACCTTCCTATTTTTTTTTTCACTTTCCCTCATCCGCATCAAGCAAAACTTCTGAAGGGGTTCTGGAGAGAGATATGCATATAAAACAAGAAAAAAATTTCCACCGGTTTCCCCACATCCTTCGAGCCAAACCCTGACAGCGTCCGTGTCAGATCACGGTACCTTCAGCGTCCGAGAGATGACAAGGTCCAAAGCTAAAACGCTCTGCCTTGTTCTGATGCTGATAATTAGATGAACTGGAGATAGATGAATGTCCCGGAGACAAAGGGGCCCGGCGCAAACTAGCCGGGTCTGATGACTGCCACCCCGCACGCATCACAGAATAAATCCTGTTTGCTTGCTTAATGAGCTCACCATGACCTCAATCTATCACGAACTATGCTTCTCCAAAGGGGCCATAATTCTGACTACTGGACGCAACAGACTGGATAATTACTGGACGAACGCAGATGATTTTGTTCTCGCTAATCGTTTGGCTTAAAGCATATTGATTAGATGCTCTTATCCTCTTGTCCCCCGTGGCCATGATATGATCTGGAGGACCACGCGATTGGACCACAGTTGGGTGGTATTGACGGCTAAAACGCGGAGGCATCGGCTCTTGACACTTGTTGTTGGTCCACTCCGCTTCATGCTGGGATTTAACCTCCACTGGAGGTTCAGATATAGATGTAAACATCCTGTCTCAGCCTGCGTCTTTCAGCAGCCTTCGAGGTGAACACTGGCCTGGAATGTCCTGCAGCTTCCCTTTGTTCCCTTTCGGCCTTTGTGATGGACATTCCTAGGCTCTGCATTCCCACCGACACGCACATGTTTAGGATAGCTGTGGAAAACCACCCCCTAAGACCGTCCCAATCTCACCCTGAGGTGAGTCAGCAGTTCTGAGCCAAAAAAACATTCGGAGAACCTCTTTTTCCTTCTTAACCTAGCATGAAGGCTACTCAACAAGAGAAGCTTCTACTGATGTGCGAGCAACAAAGAGACCCCCCTACAAGAGACAGGTGCTTTGAAGAGCCCCGGTAACCCTTTGGATTCGAGTTTTGGGTGACTGACGTAACACCCCCCGTTCACTTGTAATGGATAAGGTGTTTGCTTTACAGATCTCTTGAATGATAAAGGGAGGAACACCGATCCAAAGTGGCTCCTGGAGGAGCAGCAGGTAGATGTCCCTGATCCTAACCCTAGCTCTGCCTCTGATCACCCCAGATATCAACCCTCTATTGTGAGCGGTATTTGAAGTCCTCTGTCCTTCAGGCCGGCAGGGGTCATTCCTCTTCCCCTTCTTCAATGCATGCTCTTTGGGGTCAAAAGGCCATGGGCCTTGCATGTCCCCCCACTGTTGTTTAAAAAAAGCCTGGTGTGGAGAAAATGCCACCACTCTCATGCTTTTCTCTCTTTTATACCAAATAGCACTGCAGAAAACACTAGTGGCATTGCTGCTATGACAAACATTTTAAAAATGTTTTCACACCGAGGCTGAATTTTCAAAGAATTACAATCTGTTTTTTTGGTTCTGGTTTCTCTTGTCTTGCAGAACATCCTGCTATTGTGCTGCATAATGGTCAGGCTACTGATGGTTTAAAGGAGGCGAGAAACCCTGAAGGCTATTTTAACCGAAGCAATTAAACAAAAACAGGTCGTAAAAAAATAAAATATTTCAATAAAAATTTGCCCAAAAGGTAAACAGCATTAAAGGACAATAAATACAAAGTGGCAGGTCACAATATAAATTAAGGAGAAAAAAGTGACATGCAAATGGAAGATCTGGTAAATTAAATTAGACCCTTAACCTTTCAAGAACATTAAACACCTATTGTGTCCACAGGAAAATCGTAAAATCAGCTCAGTGAACCATCGCAATGACGACATGAGCAATATGAACACATGACTTTGATAAGCAAACACTGTTTGCACCCACAGGCATTAAAAGAAATATGAATTAAAAAAAACTAAATTCTGCTAAATGCTACAGAGAATGGGTGAAATATACAAAAGTGCCAATTGATAGCTGTTTAACCCATTTTATATATATTATGACTATGAAGATAACTATGACTTTTCCCTCAATAAATTCTTAATTTGCTGCTTATTAACAGTTAGTAAGGTAGTTACTGGGTAGGATTAGGGATGTAGAATAAGATATTAATATGTGCTTGATTAGCACTAATAAATGGCTAATATTCTACTAATATGCATGCTAAGCAATAAGTGTTAAAAATAAAGTGTCATATATAATATATATATATATATATATATATATATATATATATATAAGTTCAGTATTATTTAATGTCACTTTGACTAGATTTAATTTTTAGGTTAGCATTTTTTCTGTTTATAACATATAAACATACTTTAAATAAAAAAATGACAACCTTAGTCTTTTCAACAAAACATTTTAGGCTACAATTTTTATAATATATAAACACAATTTGAAATCCAACCACAAGAGAGAAAATACTACTTGAAACAACGCATGATGTAATAGCAAAATCGACAGGCTTCCCTACCTAGTTCGCTGCTGTTGTCTCCGCTCTGAGAGGCATGTCCCCCGCTGGAGGGTCCTGGGGTCCCGACTGAGGGAGTAGAGTGAGCGTCATCCATGTCTCTCCAGGATGCTGGATTCTGAAGGTTCAGGTGCACGAACATCCAGATATCGAAAGGGGAAATAAAAAGAAGCCCACATTAGCAATGCTAGCACATATGCATGCTATTTTAACATTTTTTTAACGTCTGTTTACCATGCCCGTGTTGAAATATTAGTCAAATTAAACACAGCTGAGATGCACGATCCAGACAAACTAGGAATACTTTTTTTTTTCAGAACCCTACACCTATGGAGCCTCAACCGGGGTAACTGCTTCTCCTGATGTCGAACCTAAATGCTCACAAGAAACCAGCGGCGTCCCCTTTTTATCCAGAACAGTGTACAAAGCACTAGACTGGCTCAACATGAAGGCAAACAGCAGCCGTTCCTCTTCAGGCCCTTAGCGTCAGCTGTTTGCCTGATGGTGATCAGCTAAAGAGCTCTAAGAAAGGCCAGAATAAGCTCCTACAACAATAAAGCTGTGTGAATAAGACCCTTCACTGTTTTCTCATTAGGACACACAAAAGCAGTCTGTGGGTTTAGGTGTGTGTGTGTGTGTGTGTGTTGTTAATAATGTTTCAGAAGGCCACTGTCTCCCTTCATCACCTAATTCAAATTGTTTTGTGTCACACCGCACACTTGTAAATCGATAAGACATTACAGCAGCATCAATAAAAGATTACAGTTATCGTCAAGTGTACAAAGGTACATATTCATCAAATAAATTTCAGCTGACCAAGTGAAGATATGATGGTTAGACCTCAGCATCTGGGGTATTTACAGCGAGGGTGCAGATGGAGAAAGTCACGTTTTACATGATGGAAAGTAGAAGCGCTGTATTATAGGAACGGTCTTTAACGTCAATTCAAATATTCTGTATTTTTAATGTGGAGAAAACCTCTCTCTTCCTATTTTGACCTGGAACAGAACTAAGCAGAATGTAAAGTTCTGTTCTTCTTAATTCTGTGGTTTTGTTCCTGTGACAGGGGGTGGTGCGTTGATAATAGGAAGCACAACTGTAAAGAACACACTGTTGGTCTCAGAGTGAAAAAAGACTCCCCTCCTGCTTGACAATAACAATCCAATCAGTTCAAAGACAATAGCGCATTCACGTGCAAATGTAACGTTGATCATTAGGGCTAACAGAGGGCTGGACAGTGGGGGGAAAACCCTGACCCTTAGCAACACCTGCACCCAACACGACGGGCTTCATATACATGATCATCATCATCATACCTCTTCTAAAATAAGATATGCCCTGGGGCAATGCCTTAATGATTCATATCAGTGCAAAGAGAAATGGATTTGGATAATGTTGTTTAAATAAATTAGCATATGCAACTAAGTAATTACTCCTCTTTCTTCCTTTTTATGACTAAAATATATTGTGGAGATGAATAATGGAGAAAGCATGGCAGAGACGCTAGAAATGCTAAGGTTAAAATATAAGGAAGGACAATACAAAATAAATGGCATTTCAGTCTTTTCTTTGTTGGAAACCTCACTAATGTGCCTTCATTAATTGCCTGTATAGCAAATACAAACAGCTCCACTATTTAATTGGCCTGTTTTATGATCTCGAAAGCCAATTAAAACTCACGTGATCTGCAAGATTCGTCGAGGATCCTGAGAGGTCGTCAAAGTCGGACTTGCATCCATCCCGTTCATCAATTACCAGGTCAATGGGCATTTTGCCCTTCAAACAGCTAATATACCGATGGCAGAAGTTGTCGCAAAGCTCGTGCACCTGAATCGAAACCAAAAAAAAAAAAAAAAAAATTTTTTTTTTTTTATTCGAACAATATAGACTACAATTATAATAAGACACAACGATAATAAAATAATGAACGTACCTTTTCGAGTTCTAAAAGATGGAATCGTAATACTTGTATTGACTGTATCATCTAGGGGGAAGAGCAGAATAATGCATTAAATATTTCCACAAAAAACACCAACATTAACAAGAGTCGATAATGTATATATAATAAAATTCTCAATAATGGTAATGGGTTAATAATATTTTTCAGCTAATTAAAAAACTCAAACATCAAAACATCAAACATCGCTGGTTATTCTAAAGGCTACACGGGAGAAATCCCACTCGAATCAAAAACTTGGCACGTCTGATACTGTGCTGGCTTTGTAATGTTATGACAATAGCAGAAGTGTAAATAGGTTCCTCTAGAGACGATGCTTTGAGGGAGCCCTGGGCAAAGACCCCCACGCCCTCTGATAACACGCGGCCTCATAAATCACTAAAGCTTCCTTTCTTTCGCTCAAAGAATCCTCACATGGAGCTTTGAAACGACTTTACCTGGAACAAAATCTGCGCCAAGCAGCATCTCTCACTTACCAAATTGTCCAACTCTGGGTTAGAAGAAAATAACGGCTTCTCTGCCCGAATCTGTAAAACATGTCACAAGTTTTTTTGTTTTTGTTTTTTTAACAAACACGCCAAAATAATTTCCACCAATAGTTTACTTTATCGGGATGACCAATATATATTTTTTAACCGTTACAAAAAAAAAAAAAAAAAATTATAAATCGACTAGTTACCTGTTTGGCAAACACTGCGATGTCCTCGTTAAATGAATCGGACGAGCACACATCTCCTCCAGCGACTCCAGGCTCTCTCGGCGTGCATGTGGCCAGCTCGCACTTCTCAAACACCAGCGCCAGGAGCGGAAATAACGGGTGCCTTCAAGATTCAACATAAACATTTGCATAAACTTACAAATCAAAACACTATATCAATAACCGAGCAATCATTCTGGCGACAGTATTGGAGTTTCAATGCTACTTTCGCTGTTTTGACGGCCAGATATAGTTGCACTCGGTCAGATGGTGACTAAAAGCACTTTATAATTTTCATAATAATAATAATAAAAAAAGTAAACATAATTTTACACTTGAAATACGCATGCCATTATTTACATGCCACAGGTGAATTTAATATATGCTTAATCATTATCATTTAAGATAGTATATGCAAAGACATTTACTGATTGTAATAAAGCACAAATAATTGTATAATTAAATGCGCTGCAATAATGCGGCACGACATTTGAACAATTAAAGATTGTTGCGTTAACTATCGCATTAAACATGGCTGTAATAAAGTACCCATAAATTTGGTCCTTGTCTCTTTTAAGTGCGTCGTTGACAGCCGAGCCCATGCTGCTGGGCATGATGCTGTGGGGTGCGTGGGCCCCGTAGTGCTGGTTGGCATGTGGCGGTGGCCCGTGGTTCAAATGGTGAACCTGCGGCAAGGGCCGAGGCGCGTGCGGATCCCCGTACATGGACGTCGGGACCCCAACTCCATCCATACCGCCACCATAGTGGGCAAGGTCTTCGTACTGCATCAGACAGAAACTGCATCATAGGCAACTCAAAACACACAAACGCGCGTTCACCAAATATAGAATTATACAATTACGAACTGTGAGCAAACTTTACGACTTAAGTTGTTTACGCGGTGGATTTGGAAGAGAACGTACCCGTTGAGCCATCAGCATATGACGCTTCTGATGATGTTAAGTGCAAATTGTGATCTTATCCAACGGGGAAGCAATTAGAATGATTTAATTCCTTTTGTGCATCCGTTTTAAGAGGACTGAGCTCTCGGTAATCCGTTGAGATGATAGAGCATATCCCGTGAAGAGTTTCTGATCACTTCCTTTTCAGCCACTTATACTGCAACCGTGTTACCAAGCGCACTTTGACGGATGGGCTATACCTAACAAATAAAACCCCGACACGTTTACTTTATATATTTCCTTCCACTTGAACTTTCTGACTAACTAATGCGATTTACACCCTCAGAGACTTCCTGGATTCATAAGGAGCTTTCCAAATTCTGGGATGTTCGTGTCTGGCATGGCAAACACTGCGAGGAAAAACTATCCGGATCTCATGGTCCCTCTTTGCGACCCACGCTTTGCCTCGACTGGGATTGCGTTGGTGATTTGGAGCAGGTTCCTCTCAAAGAGACTGAACCCCTGATGACTGAGCCTGGGAAGCGTGGTGGGTGTTACCAGCTCGACACCTCTACATAAAGCAAGAGAAAGAAGAGCGCAATGACCACGAGCTGCCAGCGAGTGTTCACATTGGATACGCGCACGGATGACGCACCACCATCCTCTGCGTTTTGTTACTAGGGGTGGAGTGTCTTTATTTTTAAAAGTGCTAAAATCAGATCAGTGCACTGGGAATGGACCTTATTTCAACAAATTGCTGAGCATCACAGCATTCGAGCCTTTGAAAATATATTTACCACAGACTATAAATTTTGACTGCCTCGTTGTTTAACTGTCCTTTAATACTTGCGCGTCACAAATAAGTTATCGTTTATTCAGAGAAGTTAAATAAATATAGGTTTACTTTTTTTTATTTGCCTTTGTTTAGCTTCTGCGAATATTTTCTGTTTAGTATATAATGTATATAAAAATACATAAGATAGATTAGATGTCTTTATTCCCTTAGTAATGAAATAAACTGCGTTCAGTTTCATTTAAGGCTATAACTTCACTCTGTTTTATGTATGTATATATATATATAAAATAATTTTTTTAAAGAAACAATTTTTAATGAGTGTAACAAAATTTTAAATGGGAAACTATAAAACCCGTGCAGTTATACATCTTCCTCTTATTCCGAGCGCTTCTGTTCATAAATGACACTGAGGGAATTCTGCACGACTCATCATCATATTTAAACGCCTATAAAGGAAACGAGATCGACCGGAATGAAAACACAAGCTAAACTGGTGTACAGGGGCATTTCATTTGCTTAGCGTTTGATAATTTAAAAGTGATTTGCAATTGTAATTTTTATCATTATGTTTTTTTTTTTTAGTTATTATTATAGTTTAAAACCAATAGCCTTAAATAGGCTATTATCAAAAGAAAAAAAGAGGGAAAGAGGGGAAATTAGAATTTGTACTTATTGTATTTAAATATAGAATTTGATCTGTGATACAGTGATATAAATAACACTTTTGGCCAAATTCTAAATACAAAAAAATACAAAAATCGCCTTTAGCATACACCCTTAGTTTTAAACGTGTATATTATTTGCAAAACGTAATGTTTTATTTTCATTTGTTATATAAGTCCACGTTTATTCATTAATTTAAAAGAATGAATGATGGCATTCGGACATTTATTTCAATTATTTTTCCGAAAGCGTACTATTGTGAGAATCACCGAAAGATAAGATTTAAAAATAAGACTGTTAGGTGTTTGTTGGTTTTGTTTATATATTTAGATGCATTTCTAGGAACACGCCGAAATTAATACATAAATTCCTATATAAACTTTTCCAGTGCGACATTATAATAACAAATGATTTGAATTTAGACAAACGGAATGGTGGTACGCGTCATCTTTAATATCAAAGTCAGTGATTCAATAAATACATTAACATATTAAAAAACAACTAAATAAAAACTTATTTGAATGATGTTATTTTTAGTGAGCCTATTTTAATCGTATGGTAATTGCAACTTTTTAAATAGAAATCCTAAGTTTGTTATGAACATTTTCAACACGGTTTTTAAACTACCTTTAAATGTCAATGTTCTTCGCCCTTGTTGGTGTGGTGGTAATCCGCTTTAATTTCAAAAGTATTGACCTTTGCTTGACCCGTCAGGATGTGTGCTTGAGCCGCACGACACTTTTCTTCTAGTTCTTCAGATCCAGCGAGTCCTGCAAACCTGCCGCTGGGCTCCGGTTTCACGTGTGCCGTGCTTTCCAGCGCAACAATCAATTTCAAAGTCACTTTACCTTCTATCCCCACCTAGCGGTGCATCTGTCTTTGAAACTCACCATGCAGAGACTACGAGGAGAACGAGCTCGCGTTTGAATTCTCTCACCGAAGCCTCATTGTCGATGGAAAACCAAACATATTTAACAAAAAGGAAAAAAAAAAAAGCAGAGGGCGATATTACAGTTTAACATCACAAACGCAAACACGCTCAAAACGCGTGATGCATCGACAAGAAAATGCAAAACGCGATCACAAAATAATAAATAAATATCAACCACATAAAATAGCAAAATAAACATTCCGCGCACTTGAAAAGGACTCCGAAATAATTGCAAATATGCACTTAAATGTTCCAAGGCAAAGGATGAGAGAGCATTGCATGATGAGGTCGTTTATTTACTTTTCAGGAGAGATGGGAAAGTTCCTTCCTTTCATCACTCTGTACATAATCTCGCGCGCCCCTCTTTGAAAAGCAGCGCGCGTGAATTATTAAAGGCATACATTTGAATTATAAATACGCTAATGATACCGACACGGGCTGAGCGCGCCATGCCCGAGGCTAAATTCTTCCGATGCACATTATTTCTTGGCACTCCGACTTCATTTCCTCTCTCCTTTCTCTTTCACTTCTCCTCCTCCTTTGTATTTCGCTCCCCGCTTACAGTATGCATGGAAGATGCTGACTGATTCATGCTGTCACCCGGCCTGCTTTAAACTGTAATGAGTTACCATAGTCTGAGCCTGTGTGTGCATCCTCAAAAACCTGGTTGCACAATTCTCCTGCCAACCCCCCAAAACAAGCACACACACACACACACACACACAGGCCTGGCAGAGAATCAGACATCATCCTCTGCTGTCCTGAACATCATTAGCGTTGTCAGGACAGGGTGAAGCGCACACATGGCCCAAACTCTCCCTCTTTCTCTCCTTTGTGGCTGCTGATAAATATGTACATATTCGGTATATGCATGTATATATGCAGGCCATGCTCGCTTCGAAATAGGTATCCGGAAGGGATGACAATGTAGTGACCTGTATCTCACACGCAGCACATGTGGAACGAGATTTATTGAGCACTGTCATTTTGCTGGCAGGATGCGGTGTGTGTACATCCAGTGTGTCTTCTGCAAGAGAGTACAGGAGCAGCCCTGTACAAACATCACAATGTGTGCAGGACTGGGGGAGTAAAGCCAGCGCATTCCAGCTCAATGACTTACAGCGCATGTGCTGACAGCCTGACCTCACCAAAAAAGAGATTCTCTCCAGCCTCTCATAAAGAAGCCTTATCCTCCCTCCAAAAGGGGAAAAATGCCTTGTTCTCAGATGCTTTTATTCCTTTTTTTCCCCTCCGTATACGTTTGGACCCCAGTTGTTTTCATTATGACTGCAGGCGACCCAGAACACTGAAATAATCTTGAGGGTATATTAATTCACTACGAATGCTTAACTTTAATGCAGTTTAGGTCACATAAAGCATCCAGGAATAAGAACATCTGTGATTAAATGAACACCTTTTCACAATCCATCAGCGTGTTCATTTAAGATCCTTTTTGCAACGTTGGAATAGTTTCCTCTGTCCTCAGCTAAATATGAAGAGACCAGGCATGAGAAAACCATATGAAGGTGAAACATTCGAAGGAAAGACTAGTAAATTACACAAGCAATTGCAAAGGTCATGCAACACAATGAAGTAAACGCGAAATGATTATGAAAGATTGAAATAGTATCTTTAATAATCTTTGAAGGGAGAAAAAATACAGTTCTGTAATTCAGTAAAAATGTTCACACAGAGGTCAATATTTAAGAAAGTGTGCACAAAACTTTTATATTTGTATAAAAGTAATATACATATATATTATTTCTTAAATATACACCTGTATGTTTGTATATATTTAAAAACATACCACACATATAAACACATTTTGGATGTAAAACACATTAACACCTTTTTACCACTTTTTTATTAAGAGTTTTTTAATTAAGAGTAATTTTATGCTCTTTTCATTTTAAAGAAATAATTTTTTTTTACATTTTTTAAAGTGTGTTCTTATAGTATACAGAAAAAAAATTAATAAAAATAAAAGCACCACAATTAATAACTTATAAAATAAATAAATAGTAAGAAAGAAAGAATCAAAGAAATGTAGTTCATGCAGTGGACATTTCAGGCAAAAAAGAACCAGGGCCATTGAATGAATCCTTCCATCTGTAGAAGTAAGGAAACGGGGAAACAAAGTAGTGAAAAAGGGCTGGATTTTCATCTGCTGAGAGAGATATGAGGGAGTGGAGACCATTACCATTATTCAGCCTCATGATCTGTGATAAATCAAATTGTTAATGAAAACCATATACCCTATTAATCATCACTGTAATCAATCCAGTGCATGTGATTAGTCCTTTCCCTCCGTCTGCCCCGCACAAAGGAGCAGAGTTCATCTCTCTCCCTCTCTCAGGAACGCATGTGTGTGGATCAGAGGGAGAGATGTTAGAAGAGATAAAAAGGCTGAGAAGATCATGGTACATTTTAAGTCATAACAATCTCAGGGCCATTCTAAAGTAACTGTATTTTGTACAGTAAATGGTTCACACAGGGAGGTGAAATACAATGAAGCACACTATAATTCTGTGTGCTAATTACACTGTCAGTGAGTGAGATCACAGAAACACCCAGTGTGTGTGTGTGTGTGTGTCTGGGTGGTAGCATTAACGTGTAGAGATTTCATTTCTGAAGAGTGATTATTTGATCGTTCATTTGGCTGAGATTTATAGCGTGTTGACTATCTGCAGCCTGCATCCCCTCTCTGGTCTTTAATAATAAGAAATTAAGACATTAATCACTCTTCGTTTCTCATCCAGCAGAGGACGTGCAACTGCCCTGTATCAAACCTTAACCAACCAAATGCACAGTCCGTTAAATAATGGCTGTGTTTATTTGATCTAAAGTTTATTTGATTTGAAGTGTAATATTATAACAATTTAAAATAGCTGCATTCGATTTCAGTATATTTTAGATTGTAATGTATTACTTTGATGCATAGTTGAATATTCATAATCATTACCCCAGTCTTCAGTGTAACTTGATTCTTCAGAAATCACTCTAATATGCTTATTTGAAGCTAAGGAAATATTCATTTTTATTATCAAAACAGTTTCAAAACCCTTGGAAATAGTGCTGCTTAAAATGCATAATATATCAATTTTTTTAAATATTGTGATATTGTCACAATGTAAACTGTGATACACTAGCATTCAAAATAAGTAAATAATAATAGTAACATCAAAAACATTAAGAATATTAATACTTATATATATATACATATATATATATATATATATATATATATATATATGAAAGGGTAACAATGCAAATACGTTTTCTGTAAGGTAGGTTTAGGGGATAAAAAATATTGTTTAGTATAGAAGTAATATAAATCTAATAGAAGTCCCTATAATTCAAATACACAAATGTGTCTTGTAATGAAATAAGGTAAAATTGCATCTTTTTCATTCATATAAAATGTATTATGGTCTACATTTGTAAATTGTTTATTTTTATATTCAAGCATAAACCTTAAAATCAGAAGTTTTTCTTACACAAGTATAATATACTTTTAAATATATTTACTGACTTAGATGCACATAGTTAAATAAATAGATACAGTGCCCTCCGCTAATATTGGCACACTTGGTAAATCTTAGCAAAGGTGGCTGTGAAAATAAATCTGCATTGTTTACTCTTTTGATTTTTATTTTTATTTTTTTTTTTTTTTTTTACAAAATTCTAACCTGTCATTGAAATAAAACAATTGAAAATGGGGAGAAAATTTTGATATTTGATGAAATAAATGTTTTTCTCCAATACATGGCCGCAATATCCTTTTCCCAAGATAACAGCTCTGAGTTTTCTCCTGTAATGCCTGAAGAGTTTGGAGAACACCTGATGAGAGAAAAGAG
>JAUCMU010000043.1:4312807-4325839 GCA_032275025.1 Enteromius treurensis
TCTTTGTAGATTCATCTTTCAGAAGGGCATATAAAACAAATTAACTCTCACAGAACACAGTGTCTTCTTGACATGATATTATCCACATGGAAATTGTACTGTTTGGGGTACAAGTTGTTCGCGACATAGGGCTTGAGTGGACATTATGCAAAATATGTTACCTAGTGACGTGGCTCGGTAACAGAGAAAGATTCAAATTACTGACGACTCATTTAGGCGAATGTGAGCCGACTCTTTTTTTGACAGACAATAACTTTAGTAATTGTGCACTGTCAGCGTCACAACTTTGCAGATAGTTTATGTTCACATACAGCTACATGACACACTGCATGAACGGTCATGTTTGAAAAAGCATAATAGCGGCACTTTAAGCATTTTCTGGCGCATAACCGAACCGCGGGGAAATACCTGCGTCGTCTTCCATTCATGTAAACGGGGCCTTAAACTAATGATAAGACTGACAGACAGACAGACAGACAGTCAAGCTGCATCAATCACAGTATTAGACTACATTAGGCCCACAACAGAACTAGAGGAACGCAAGTTAGCCGCAAGTTAACCAGGACATCTGCAGGGTTGTTACACAAAATAACGTACACAAATACGTATTCTGAACGTTCGCTAGAAAATACAATCATCAGTTACTTTATCTAGGGTGATATTGGTGGTGGTTTCTCTAATGCTGTTTACCATAACCTTAAACTTGTCAGTGCTAAACGCCATGGCGTATGCAGCAGCCCTTTCTTGAAGATCACCCGTAAGGCTGCTGCCAGCCAGTAGATCAATGTCATCTGCAAATCAATTAATGATTGATGATCGGAATCGTCTCCAGCACTATTCACTCCAAGAAAAAGTTGAAGAGTGTGGGAGATAGTATGCACTCCAGCCTGACTCCATACTGTGTTTGGGGAAAAATCACCAATCCGGTTGTTCAGCAAGAGTTGATTTTTCATATAGGGTCTTAATTACCTCTACTATTCTCCCGTCAGTATTAAAACTCCTAAGAACGTGCCATAGTTCATCATGCCACACCCTATCGAAAGCTTTCCTAAAATCTGCTCTTTCTGGTGGTTCAGGTGTTTTTCAGTAAATAGCCTATACAGTTTAAATCCATATAATGCACTTTTTCAATTTCAGTGCAGCTTCAAAGGGTTATAAATGATACCAGACAATGAATAAGGGCCTTATCTAGTTAATTAATCAGTCATTAAAAAATAAAAATTAATAAATAACTATATAATTTCTAAACACAAATACTTGCCTCGCTCTGTTCTGCAATGCAGGTAATACGCCATTACGATGAAAAGGCATAGACGGAAGTACAGAGTCTATGAAAAGTCACAATTTATTTCACATCAAGGATATGCACACGCAATGACCATTTTAAAAAATAAACTGACACAAAGACATTTGAATGTGTCTTTGAATATTCAACAACCTTTGAACAGTCCACCACATTTGTAAACACACAGACTCAGTACTAAGCAGATGATTTTACCCTTGCATTCAGCATCACGCTCATATTCCTCAGCCATATTCTCAAAACTATCATTTTCAATGACTTCACAATCAGTATTTTGTTCACTGGCAGCTTATTCACCACATCCACCATTAAATGACAGTGACATTTATATGTCATTGTGTGAAGAAATTGCTCTGCAGTAAAGCCAGTTACATTTTTGCTGATGATATTCTTTTGTTTTATGCCTGCAGTTATTACATCTCTAGCGACCCGATACACTTTTTACTAAAATGTATCAGAAAACAGGGCTTTTTTATTTTCTATTATCATTTTTTCTTGTTATATTGTTTATAATGAAGGAATACTAGAAAAGTTGATGTCTAACTTGAAGGGGGGGAAAAATTAAGAAAGCAGAGAGTACAGAACAATGTACCAGGTATGCATTTAAGGGTTAAAAATTAACTGATGAGAGCACTGACAATAATAAACAACTGGAACTAGGACTGTTGTGCTAGTTGGAAGTGAATAAGAAGTAGGAAAGGAATGTGTAAACTCATTTTTTTAAGAACTGTGACTTCATATCTGACAAGTTCTGACTTTGTAACTCGCTTGACATTATTTCTTGCAATTGTGTATTTACATGAAACAAAATAATTTGGTAGGGTTGGGGTAGGGTATTTTTTTAGAGCTACTATAATACAAATAACTGCCATTTTTGCATTAAGACAGTCCCCCAATTAGTGTAAATAGCATCTATTCCTATTTATCGCAAATAGCCGCTGCCTTAAAATAAGCACTAAGAACACAAATAAATTATTAAATAAAAACAATTGTCTTGTGAGATAAATGGTGAACCCGCTTGCCATATACTGCGGCTGTGGAGAAAAGCCTTCTGGATGGTCCGTTCGCGAAGCGCTCAGACGATGCCCCCAACAGCGCGTGGACTTCTGCTGCACCTTCACTGTTCACACTTCACACACAAAGGGTCTGTGACGCGTGGAAAATGGTGTAACTGGCAAAAGGCGGAGTGATCTAGAACTCTTAAGTGCCATGAAGACACAGAAGCAGATTCCATGCCACTCTAGCAGCACATCTATCGCTCCTCACGCCTAAAGATGAAGATGATCTCATGCTTGCGCCCGTTTACCTCGCTGTCTCGTTTAAAAACAATGTCTTCAAGGAAATTCGCAGCATGATTCAACAGTCACGCCGTATCTCCTGATTACTTTATCGCTTTACGACCATTTCATGAATTAAACTGCAATCCAAAATGAAATTTCCAACGGAAAACCCAAGAAAACCAGGGAACTGGAACCCTCCACCAGGTAGGCACATTTCGTTTCCAGAATGCTTTTCCAGTACCATGCATGCATTATTGATCACGCTGCATCTTTGACATAAGTTATTATGAGCATAATGAAGCATACATGCGCTCTGGCAGTCATGTTGAGTGATTTAAGAACCCAACTAATCCAATCAAAAGCACTTTAACCGAGATGCGCAAAATGATGATGAGGTACCAGTGGGCGAGATAGTTGACTGCGATCAGTTAGTGGTGCAATACCACGGTTTAACGTTAATAGCAAGGTTTAACGTCTCTGATAATTCTATCCGCCTCAGTTTTTTTCAGTGGACACCTTCATTAAGATTCACAACCACGCGCTTCAATCTCAACATGCTTAAGAGGTGTTCCTCGCAAATCACAATCACGACATGAACGAGAGTCTTGCATGGTTGACGATTGCTGCAATAGTTTGGCAGGAGGGAGAGGAAGAAGTCATAAAGACGTCTATATAAGCAATTAAAGGCGGTATTTTCTAGAAATCTTCAACAGAGGTGCATCATAACGCGCTTACAAGTCTATGAGTACTAGTGCAGAGACACGAGAGATGCATAATAAAACGTGGGAGACACGCGCATTACCTAATCTTACTACTGTATGTACAAGCAAATCTTACAAATTTACGATACAGCCGTTTACATATTTATATATTTACGAGAAGATAAACATGTACTTTCTTGACCTCCCAGAATGTTTATTTTTATTTGAATATTTTTTAATTATTTTACGTTTGGGAACAGGGTATTATGTTTATTTTTTTTATTTAATCTTAGCATATGTTTAACCGCAATAGCTCCTTCATGTAATGCGACTACTACTAAGTCACTATTGTCGATCCATAAAGTATTTTAATGTCATAAAGTCTCATTAAAAAAATTCCGCTCATATTTTCCCTCAATTTCTTGTAAAAAATAAAAATAAAAAAAATGGAAGGTAGCGTCATAACACCTTGTAAACAACCGATCAAACTGTCACAGTAAATGATTGCGGTCATGCTGCAGGGATAGTGTCCACAGCTGTGCAATACTACATCATATTGCAGGTGAAGGGACTGCCTGACTACAAGAAAGTTCAGGGTAAATTATTTGGGGTTCAGTTTTTATACATGCTTTCTGTGATTAATGCCTTCTTTGGTTTACTGTTTATATGGTAATTTGAAGTTATTTACAGTACCACCTACACACAGTGATTTGTGTAGAATATGCATAACGCTCTTATGCTTTTATGTGTTTATGAACAAAGCCAGTCTAACAAGTCTGAAACAACATAGCGTATAGTTGCTCCAACCTTGTACTGCTGCTTTCTACTGTAATAGGCTTTCAGAAAGCCAAGAGTAGTGTGTGTATGTGTGGATATGCAGCAACGATCATAGACTTTGGGATCATTACATGTGAAACACCACCCTTTGCCACCTGGAGCGTTTCCATTAAATAAAAAAATTCATATTTAAAAAGGAAGTAAAATAAACACTAACCTGGAAAAGCAAATTGTTTGATTTTTGCTTTGAATAAATCTTTTGCTGTGGATAAATGACTAATATATGTATATTATATATCAGTGGTTTGCAACATAAAAATACATCGCTGGTCTGTCCTGATAGGATAAAGGATAGCGGACAGCATGGAGAAAAATAAAATAATAAATAATAAAGTGCAAATCCTTATATAGTGTAACAAGTCTCATCAGCTCTTAAAAGAGGAGAAAATGCACATCTTTTTGATGTTAGGGCTGTGGGTCCAAACTTTACGGTACTGTCGCTAAATCATCTGTCAGTTGCTAGAAGCCAAGCAAATAAGATTCCATCATGAAGAGGTTGCGTGTCAAGCTCTCGTCCTCGAAAACTATGACCGAAGCCAGGAAAGGTAAACTAAAACGGCATAGGCTACATAAAATGTATATTTTTCCACATAATTTTTATATTTTACAAACATTTTTGTTGTGATTTGTAAAAGTGTGACTTGATGATTGAAATAACATCCTGAAGCAAATCCAGTGTTGTAAATGATCACATACCTGGCATAAACAAATATTGCCTTTTTTTTTCTTTAAACAGTGCCAGTGCAGACCAACCTTGTGCCGCCGAAGAAGGTCCAACCAGGGATGTTGCAATCCAGCTTGGTGCAGGCCAGTGTGGCCACCATGCAGAACCCCATGGGCTGCTCTTTACCTCGCCTTTCTGTCTCCCGGCCCGCTAGTATGGTGGCCAGCATGGAAGCGGTGGCGGATGGCTCAGCCCTTCTCACGGTCATGAAGTGGAAGACTGTCCTTGCTGTGTTTGTGGTGGTGGTAGGGTATCTGGTTGCCGGCGGTCTGGTGTTCAGAGCTCTGGAGCAACCCTTTGAGAGCAACCAAAAAGACACAATCACTTTGAAGAAAGCTGCTTTCCTGGAGAAACATACCTGCGTGACCCAAGATGAGCTGGAAGAGCTCATCAAGGTAAAACTGTTGCTCGTCTGTAGTAGAGCTCGGTTAGTGTCCCTTGTGGGATCTCAGATCTAGTGTAACAATAGATCTTCATCGATCTGTCTGACATGTGAGCTTCACTCATGCAATAGACCAGGGCACAGCGGTTGGACAATTCTAAATGGAACGAAAATAAATGTAAAGATATCGGAGCAGACTTATGACAGCAAGCCATTTGGTGTAGAGCTGAAGTGTTTGATGGAGAGTGGGCCATGATGGCAGTAATCAATCTGTTTTGCAGCGTTGAAGCAATGTCCATTCTGGTCTTTAATAGATCTCATTTACAGAGGCTACTTTAACATGACTTTTCAGAAATGTTCTCAGCAATAAAATGGCAGCGATTTATGGAGGAAACACTGCAAACTCTGCAACCTTTCAATGTCTGAAACCTGACTAATACATTTTTGTAAGGTCTGTTATGTGATGTCTAACACTGTGACAAAATGTCTTTTCATTCCTGCAGAGCTAATTTATTGTAGACTTACGACTAAGTTCTCACAACAGGGATTCAAGATTTTGCTTATTTGCATGTATCTATTTGCCCCTGCTGGCAGATTCTGTAATTACACCCTGCTGGCTGCGAAGAGCATCATTCTCCATTTATATCTTTAAAAAATGATCCATGTAATTGTTTAAAAGCAGTATACAAGTATGCAAATCATAATATCTATAATATTTACTTTTTGAGACTGAAAGGTTGCAGTGTTTCCTCCATACAAATTCAAGGCCTTGGAATTAAGTCATGAAAATTTACAATTTCTTTGTGTAAATTTAATTTGTACTTTTTCATACACTCCATGCAGACCAATCAGTTTTTATTCTAAGAAAGGTAGAGAAAGTCTTGACCTTGTAAACTGTTTATAGCCTGGTTTACAAGGGTCAGGTTCTGCTCAAGCTTGACAGATGCAGTTCATTTGTCTTCCACTGCGTCACCCTCTTTTTCACTAGTTCTGGGGTTTTCAGGGACCAGTGCTCACAGCTCCTCATAAAAGAGGGATAGTAGCGCCCAAGTGCAGAGACCTTCCAGAAATTGACTCTGGTTCTGTTCCAATTACAAGTGAGCTGCCTACTTAGGCAGCATTGTAAGGCATCACAGGAATGCTCAATAAGCAAAAGCTTTTCAATAGGATACATTTTTTCAGGAAAATTCTAAAGCATCGCATGTATCTTTTGTTGAATATGTAATGCTGAGAAAGATGACGGATGAGGTGAGAGAAAAATGCATTATATGCTTAGAATTCAATCAATGATTAAGTGTATTGTTAAAATAGCTGTGCTGTGAAATGTCCATTTAGCAACATTGGTTGTTGTATGTCTCATGGCAGAGCAGAAATGAATTGTCCGGTGACTGAGCTAAAAGGTTTACACTCTATTGCATTTGAAAATAACCTGTCACCTACACTAAACCATGCAAAAGCAAACATGATATAAAAAGGCATTTGCTAAAGCAACCATTTGATTCTACAAGGCTTTAAGCTCTTTTATAACAAATAATTTTTTTACAGCACTTGTAATCGTAAGTGCAACACTGGATCAGGTGGGCTATCGAGCAAGTTTACTATGTCAGAAAAGCTATACACTACATGTGGAGCTGATTATGTTATTTGACTGCTATGCATTTGACTTCAATTTGACTCCAACTGATACATTTTCATATATAAAAAAACTGTCACAATCATATTATCTGATTTAATGGAATCCATTACCAAGTCCTGAGATTTTTTATACAATGCAGATCAAATTTCAGATTTCAGAAAGTGTATCATATGGCTCTAGCAGCTGCAATGCTCTGTCAATGTCTAACTATTCTGCCAGCTTCATTATTCACTCAATGGGTCATGACACCAACAGGGGAAGACCATTTGTTGAAGTACACATTCTTAACCTAATTGTGTTGAACAGTCAATATTGTTGTGCAGTTCTGATGTTTGTTACTGTGATTTTTGATTGCTCAAGATGTCCTTGAGAGATGAAGCCCAGTAAAAAAACTAGTAGCTTCTTTGATAGACGAGCGGTGATAATCATCCAGCCCCGCAGATAAAGAGCAATCAAGTCTTAAAAGCATCTGCTGGGGAATCTTGATTCCTTTTGCGCTAATGGGGCTCCATCAGGAGTATGGGCAGTGGAAAACGTGAAGCTCGCCCATTGCAATGCTCCCTGGATTGACTGTGGTGAGGAGGTAAAAAAAACATAATTGAATCAATAACCTGAAACCCTAATTTAATCTAGAACCAGTAGCATTTGAGAGCTTTGTAACAAAGCACCATTTCAAAATAGCTCAGTCTCACCGACTCCAGTAGAGCCTGAGAGAGGCGGATATGACAGCTGCTTCCTGTCAGCTTTTGCTGTTGAATGTTGTTTGAGCTGGGAGTCGCGGAACAAAGAAAATGGAAAATATATCTGCAGCGGGATACGCAACTTGTGGTTTCGCTGATTAGAAATACCGCAAAGCGTTGATGATTCAGACTAGTGGCGTGTGGATTAGCTGCATGTAAGCTGTTGCTTTCTCTCTGCTCAGGCTGCGAGCTGTGCATATGTACTGCAGTCTGGCAGTGATGTAACAAGAGATGAAGAATCTGAAGAAATGCCAAAGCACTTCTTTGAGCCGTAGACCAGACAGAGCATGTGAACTAATTCTTGCACATTGACTATCAAAAGGTGTTTCAGCTAAAATTACCAGGAAATGTTCAAGCATTAGTGTACTGTCTACAGCGCTAGGAATTGCTTCGGCATTTGCTCAGATTCTTCACTCTACCTGACAGAAAATGGAAGAAAATATTTCAATACATTTGCTATTATACTATTCTACTTACTGCATCTCTAACACTCTAACACAAAATACTATACAAGGTTTCTGGAGTGATTAAATTAAATCCTTTACCTTGGAATGAAAAGCAACACGACAAATGTTACCATAATAAACTATTACTTGAGAATGAGACTCAAGAATTTATCATTTGCATTGAGAATCGTTGAGTAATATAAGCTTAAAGGGTTAATTCACCCAAAAATGAAAATTTTGTCATTAGTCACTTTCCACCATGTCATTTCAAACCTGTAAAACTCGGTTTGTCTTTGGAACACAATTGAAGATATTTTAGATGAAACCCAGGAGGCTTTTAAATGTACCAGTGACTGAAAGTAAATTATACTGTTAAGGTACAGAAAAGTATGAAACACATTGTCAGAGTACTCCATCTGCCATCAGTGGTTTAATCTGAATGTACCCCCATTTTGGAGAATATCCACTAAACACACTAATGTATGCTGTTCTGTCAGCTGCACCACAAGGATACACTGTCAGAGTATAAATATGTGTAGAAAACGTATCACGGCTGACAAGAGCTTACATAGCTTGAGTTCTCTTGTTAATCTTTCAGTAACAATAATGTATGTGTAGTATATTTTGGTTAAATTCTCCTCTGTGCCATGAAAGTGTGTATAAATAGCATGCCAAATCAAATGCTAAGCAATGAGTAGGATTGGGGATTTTGGGTTAGACGCGTATGTACACGAAATATGCGTGACAGTTCTCATGATGGGATTGAAAGCTTTCAGGCGCTGTCATCTGCGCACCTGCTGTCTGTTCTGAAGATGCATTTATATTTCTTTGAAATCATCTTCTCACAATCTGAAAGGAGGTATAACGTCTCCCAGTAGGGGACATAGACGCATATATAAGTCACCCAGGCAAGCAGATGGAGTAAAATGCTATTCAGATTGGTTCAGAAAAGAAATTGAAGATGAGCTGCAGACATATGGAATGCAAATTTGTGCTTTCTAGCGGTCTGTGTTGAGGTAAAACCATTTGCGCTAAACGATTGAGAACATCACATTATACGAGAGAATTGAGCTCTTCAAAGAGCATCCACCCAAGGGACAGCAGTTTCGTATTCTTTGTATTCTTGATTTTTCAGATACAGAGAATGTACTTTAAATGTGGCTATTTCAGTTAAATTCAAAGATTTCATAAGATATTTGCTATTCATAAACTCTAATAATATACTATAATGTAAAATATATACTATACTATAAACTCTAATATATTCTATTTTTGATCAAAGTTGTTTTCTTGCAAATTTACTTGTTTTCTCTTGCATGAGATTCTGCTTTCATGGCTACACTTGGCTCAAACTTTATATTACGCATCCAGTCTAGACCGACAGACTCTGAATCTGCCCTTGTGTACCTGCCCTTCAGCTGCCCACACGCTCGTTTCTCACACCTGAGCCGCTTCCTGTCGATCTCAGTATAGTACTTCCATCTGCTCTCGAGGCGTCCTGTTGGGCTGAGTGACCTGTTTCTGATCCGCCTTCTCTGTTCCTCTCTATTAATGATACATCTGATCATCAAAGGCTCATTAAAGCTAGAGAGCTTATTTGGATCATTGCCTCAGTAGGATGCCTTGACCATGACAAACTCTATGTCAAAAACTACAGTTTGTTTAACAAAATAGGATCTATTTATAGTTTGTTCTATTTGGAATGACTATAATGTGTGAGGCATCATGAGTCATCGGTCGGTGGTAGCTGGATGCTTTATGTACTGCTTAAAACACAGGCTCATTGTAAAAGGTTGTACGTTTAAAAAAAAAAATTAATCCAAAAAGTTGCATATGCATAAAATTTCCAGCTAAAATGAGCACTGCAGTAAACTACACATACTCACACACACAACCAGACTTTTACCATAGTGCATGATTTATAATATTTTGTACCAACTCTAAATGTAGACTATGGCTATTTTGACATGGTAAACTTGCTTGGTAGAGTACACGGTACAGCACTGCACTAAAGAGCTTGTGTTCAGAGAAGCAAATTCAAAACACCATGGTTGCTTCAAAAATGTGTTTTTATTTCATGTTTGCTTTTTTAACACTATTAGTTAGGTTTACAGTGGAGTTTAGTGTAAGTGGTATGTTATTTAAGCAGTGATTCCTAACCACATTCCTGGACATTTTGCATGCCCCCTAAATCACTCCTTATCAATATACTTGGAAATCATTGCAAAATGTAATATCTTTTTGAAGATGTTACCACAAGCAAGTTTGGAAGTCTGGATTGCTGTATTATCATTATTCTTTAATACTCTGTAAATAAACAAGTGGATTTTTTTTTAGATGATGCAGTGGTTTTGAAATTACACTAAGGACTAGTTTAAATTGTTTGGCCTTTTCAAATATATAATCATTTTAGACTGCATTATTTGTTTATTTTGGCCTGATATCAATTTTGACTTTCATTACTACATAAAATGATCTGCCACTGGAATTGACTATTAATCATATTGGAGACGTGTTTCTCATACAATGACCTTAACTCCAGTCTTATCTCTTCCCAGCACTCTGTAGATGCAGTGAACGCTGGCGTCAGTCCTATTGGAGACACATCATACAACTCCAGTCACTGGGACTTAGGGAGCTCCTTTTTCTTCGCTGGAACCGTGATAACAACAATAGGTAGCACCTAAACATCTTTGGTTATTATACATACATTTCTAGACATATACACCACACATTACGCTTAGCTCAAGCCAAATACAAGGAATTTGCTTGTGTCATACATTTATAGTGTTAGTTTCAGTCAATATGCCTGACCCCCAACGCAACTAATCAATCATTTTCTCCTTCAGCCCCATTTATATTCCATGTGTGAAAATGTGCCTGCTTAAACTGTCAATACAAATGAAACTGATGCTTATGGAGTAATTCATTGATTTTTTTTGACACATTTTATAGTCTCATGAGGAAATATATTGGGGGTTTAATAATCAAAGCTATAAACGGAAAAAAGTTAAAATATTAACTCACTATTGCGATATATTAACTCAAAGTCTCAGTTGTTATATATTTTTTTATTCACTGGCAGAACACAACAAAACACAACGCAAATAACTAAAAAGTTGTGAGAAAAAAAAAATTTACTTTTTATTTATAATTCTCCCTCTGGTAAATACAAGGCATTAATTCACTACTTGCAGTTACATGGAACATTCCATTGGAGGTTTGATGTAATGCATTTGAAGTCCATAAGCTGCCCGCTGTGTTACCTGCCAGGACCTGTGATTGATTACTTTAAGAAGCTGTTGTGCAATACAAGTTAGTATCTAAATGCTGACAGGACTCTCAATGCCATTTCTCATTGGCTCAGCCATCCAGTGGGCAATGGACAAAGACATAAACAAGATTAGTTTTTACACTTCAGTTGCCAAACCTTTGAACATGCTCTCAGTAGACACATTTTTATCCATGGAGGCCATAGTAGGTAATTTCCTACGATTCTCTTTAAATCTACAGAGTACATCTAACTGGGCTGCATAGGTATTAAAAGACTGATTCGTGTCTGAATTTACAAACAATAAAATTAGAAGACAATTATGATTCTTTCATTCGATTTTGTGTAGTATAAATTGTAATTATCCAAGAAAGTCCCCTTACCATTATACAGCATTCTTTCATATGTCACTTTGAATATACAGTAATGTGGTGAATATTCTTTTTAGTTGCTTCTTAATTTTCCCCATCACTCTCTTATATTTTTAAGGTTATGGCAACATCTCTCCAAGTACAGAGGGTGGGAAGATTTTCTGCATCCTTTATGCAATTTTTGGCATCCCACTCTTTGGCTTTCTTCTGGCTGGTGTTGGTGATCAACTAGGGACTATTTTTGTGAAGAGCATTGCTAAAGTGGAGAAGATGTTCAGGGTAAGTGAACTGTGAAGCACACAACTTGGGTTATTGCACAATTTTGCAGTCTGGAAAGGTTACGATAGTTGTTTTAAAACAGAGACTTTCTGCAGATTTTAACAGACTTTACCCAAATTATGATGGGCAGAGACTGATTTTTTTAGCTCCAGACTGATTCCATGCGGTTTGCTATTTTCAGCCGATTTTAGAAAACATTGTTTCAAATTGTTGCATGAATGAATTATATTCTTTTTCAACACGAGGCAAAAATAAATGAAAAAAAGAATAATAATAATAATAATAGTTATTATTCTTGATGGCCCAAAGAAACTCTAAATCATTTTCTTACTCTATAGTTGATTCTAGTAGCAAATGGAAACTTTATTTATTGTTTTGTCATCTTGATAATTTTTTCCCCATAGTTATAATGTTATACTTATTCAATTCTTTCTTTATTTAAGCATTTAAATAATTAATCATCTTCTAAATAGGAGCAAGATGCCAAGAACATTCTTATGATCCTAAACATCCTTTCAGTATTTTGAATTAAGCTAAGTAGTGCCCATAACAAATATAAATCTAAAAATATATATAAATGTATATGTAAATATAAAAACACCCAGAGACAGTATATATTTAAAACAATATTTCTAGTAATCACATATTCAGTGGGTACCGAAAGTATTTAGACCCCCTTAAATTTTTCACTCTTTGTTATATTCCAGCCATTTGCTAAAATCATTCAAGTTCATTTTTTTACTCAATAATGTACACACAGCACCCCATATTGACAGAAACACACAGAATTGTTGACAATTCAATGCAGATTTATTTAGAAAAGAAATATAAGAAAACTGAAATATAACAGGGTCCTAAGTATTCAGACCCTTTGCTGTTACACTGTATTTAACTCAGGTGCTGTCCAGTTCTTCTGATCATCCTTGAGATGGTTCTACACGTTCATTTGAGTCCAGCTGTGTTTGATTATACTGATTGGACTTGGTTAGGAAAGCCACACACCTGTCTATATAAGACCTTACAGCTCACAATGCATGTCAGAGCAAATGAGAATCATGAGGT